>OLKM01002303.1:24920-34517 GCA_900291075.1 Melanogrammus aeglefinus | reverse complement strand
TCTGATGGTGCTGCCAAACAAGAAGGACGCTGGACGCGGCACGCTGAAACCATCCGAGAGCGTGACCCCTTGACCCTGACCCTGATCCCTGGACCCCTGACCCCTGACCCCAACCTAACCCTCTGATGGTGCTGGCCAACAGAGGAAGACCTGACGGCACGCTGACCAATCCGAGAGGATGACCCCTGACCCTAACCGCCTGACCCCCGGACCCTGACCCCCAACCCTAACTCCTCTGATGGGTGCTGGCCAACAGAAGGACCTGGACGGCACGCTTGACCATCCGAGAGGTGACCCTGACCCTGACCCTACACCCTGACCCCTGACCCCTGACCCCAACCCCTACCCCTCTGATGGTGCTGGCAACATAGAAGGACCTGGACGGCACGCTGACCCATCCGAAAGGAGGTGGTGACCCCTGACCCTGACCCTAAAACCCCTGACCCCTGACCCCAACCCTAACCCTCTGATGGGTGCTGGCCCAAACAAGAAGGACCCTGGATGCACGCTGACCATCCGAGAGGTGACTCCCTGACCCTGACCCTAACCCCTGACCCCTGACCCCTGACCCCAACCTAACCCTCTGATGGTGCTGGCCAACAGAAGGACCTGGACGGCACGCTGACCATCCGAGAGTGACCCCTGACCCTGGACCCTAACCCCTGAACCCCTGACCCCTGACCCCCAACCCTACCCCTCTGATGTGCTGGCCAACAAGAAGACCTGGACGGCGCACGCTGACCATCCGAGAGTGACCCCTGACCCTAACCCTAAACCCTGACCCCTGACCCCTGACCCCAACCCTAGACCCCTTCTGATGGGTTGCTGGCCACAAGAAGGACCTGGACGGCCACGCTGTGACCATCCGAGAGGTGACCCCTGACCCTGACCCTGAACCCCTGACCCCTGACCCCTGACCCCAACCCTACCCTCTGATGGTGTGCTGGCCAACAAGAAGGACCTGACGGCACGCTGACCCATCCGAGCGGTGACCCCTGACCCTGACCCTAACCCCTAACCCCTGACCCCTGACCCAACCCTAACCCTCTGATGGTTGCTGGCCAACAAGAAGGACCTGGACGGCACGCGTGACCATCCGAGAGGTGACCCCTGACCCTGACCCTGACCCTAACCCTGACCCCTGACCCAACCCTAACCCTCTGATGGTGCTGGCCAACAAGAAGGACCTGGACGGCACGCTGACCATCCGAGAGGTGACCCCTGACCCTGACCCTAACCCCCTGACCCCTGAACCCCTGACCCCAACCCTAACCCTTCTGATGGTGCTGGCCAACAAGAAGGACCTGGACGGCACGCTGGACCATCCGAGAGGTGACCGCCTGACTCCTGACCCTGACCCCTGACCCCTGACCCCTGACCCCAACCCCTACCCCTCTGATGGTGGCTGGCCAACAAGAAGGACCTGGACGGCCCGCTGACCATCCGAGAGGTGACCCCGCCTGACACCTTGACCCTTAACCCCTGACCCCTGACCCCAACCCTAACCCTTCTGATGGTGCTGGCCAAAAGAAGGACCTGGACGGCACGCTGACCATCCGAGAGGTGACCCTGACCCTGACCCTGACCCCTGACCCCTGACCCCTGACCCCAACCCTACCCCTCTGATGGTGCTGGCCAACAAGAAGGACCTGGACGGCACGCTGACCATCGGAGCGGTGACCCCTGACCCTAACCCTTAACCCCTACTGACCCTCTGACCCCAACCCTAACCCTCTGATGGTGCTGGCCAACAAGAAGGACCTGGACGGCACGCTTGACCATCCGAGAGGTGACCCCTGACCCTGACCCTAACCCCTGACCCCTGACCCCTGACCCCAACCCTAACCCTCTTGATGGTGCTGGCCAACAAGAAGACCTGGACGGCAGCGTCTGAGTTTGTGTGTATAATGTGTGTATTGTATTGTGTGTGTGTGTGTGTATAATGTGTGTATTGTATGTGTGTATTGTATGTGTGTAATGTGTGTATTGTGTGTTTTGTGTGTAGGCAGTACCTGGACCGCTGCAGGGCGCTGGTCTTTGTGGTGGACAGCAGCGACCCCGGCCGCATGCCGGAGGCGCGGGCGCCCTGAACCGCTGACCCCTGACCCCAACCCTAACCCTCTGATGGTGCTGGCCAACAAGAAGGACCTGGACGGCACGCTGACCATCCGAGAGGTGACCCCTGACCCTGACCCTAACCCCTGACCCCTGACCCCTGACCCCAACCCTAACCCTCTGATGGTGCTGGCCAACAAGAAGGACCTGGACGGCACGCTGACCATCCGAGAGGTGACCCCTGACCCTGACCCTAACCCCTGACCCCTGACCCCTGACCCCAACCCTACCCCTCTGATGGTGCTGGCCAACAAGAAGGACCTGGACGGCACGCTGACCATCCGAGAGGTGACCCCTGACCCTGACCCTGACCCCTAACCCCTGACCCCTGACCCCTGACCCCAACCCTAACCCTCTGATGGTGCTGGCCAACAAGAAGGACCTGGACGGCACGCTGACCATCCGAGAGGTGACCCCTGACCCTGACCCTAACCCCTGACCCCTGACCCCAACCCTAACCCTCTGATGGTGCTGGCCAACAAGAAGGACCTGGACGGCACGCTGACCATCCGAGAGGTGACCCCTGACCCTGACCCTAACCCCTGACCCCTGACCCCTGACCCCGACCCAACCCTAACCCTCTGATGGTGCTGGCCAACAAGAAGGACCTGGACGGCACGCTGACCATCCGAGAGGTGACCCCTGACCCTGTCCTGTGTTCCAGGTGTCCCGGTGTCTAGGGCTGGACTCGTACCAGGACCGGCGCTGGGAGATCCAGAGCTGCAGCGGTCGGCAGGGGCTCGGGCTCCAACAGGCGTTCATCTCTGTGGCCAGGCTCATCAAGAAGAGCTAGGAGGAGGAGGGGGTGGAGGAGGTGGAGGAGAGAGGAGAGGGGAGTTAGAGGAGGAGGAGGAGGGGAGAGGGAGGGGAGGAGGGGGAGGGGGTGGAGAGGAGGGGAGGGGAGGGGAGTGGGAGGAGATGGAGGAGGGGAGGGGAGGAGGAGGAGGGGAGAGGGAGGGTAGGGGAGGAGGAGGAGGGGAGAGGGAGGGGAGGAGGGGAGGAGGGGGGAGGAGGGGGTGGAGGGAGGGGAGGGGTGGAGGAGATGGAGGGAGGGGAGGAGGAGGAGGGGAGAGGGAGGGGAGGAGGGGGTGGAGGAGATGGAGAGAGGGGAGGGGGAGAGGAGGGTCAAGCTGTGAAGAGGAGGCAGACATTTTGATGTGATGTATTCTTGGGTCTGTTTGTATATATCTGATTCCTGATTTGACAACCAAAATAAAGGACACCCTGTCTTCTGTTCTCAAATCAAATCAAATCAAATTTTATTTATATATCACATATACAAGCGGCTGAGCCCCAACCAAAGTGCTTCACAGAAAGTACTTGTGTTTAAGTGCTAAATGCACTTAAGAAGAAAAAGAAAGACAAGAAAAGGGTTAAAACCCTAACCCTAACGACTGAGGTAGACAAAATAAAAGACACTAATCGAAGGCAAGGGAGAAAAGGTGGGTCTTTAACTGGGGTTTAAAAATATTATATATTATATATTATATATAAATATAAGACTGGGCTGACCGGATGTGTAGGGGGAGGGAGTTCCAGAGTCTGGGGGCTGCCACTGCGAAGGCTCTGTCCCCCCTGGTTCTTTTAGCCTGGACCTGGGCACTTCCAACAACAGTTGGTCGGCCTGACCGGAGGTGCCCTCGATGGGATGTGGGCGGTGGGAGAACATCAGACAAGTAGTAGGTGGGGGCCAGACCATGAAGGGATTTGTAAACAGTCAGGGAGAAGTTTGAAGTCAATGCGCGGTAGCGGAGAGGGAGCCAGTGGAGTGATTGCAAGAGGACCGGGGGTGATGTGATCTCGCTTCTTTGTACGGGTGAGGAGTCGGGCGGCTGAATTTTGGACTAACTGCAGGCGGCGGAGTTGTGATTAGTCGATGCCGGTGTATAGGGCGTTGCAGTAGTCCAGTTGTGAAGTTATAAAAGCATGGATGACTCTCTCCAGGTCACTCTGCGGCAGGTAGGCTTTGGCCTTGGCAATAGTTCCGTAATAATATGTATAATAATAATGGTTCTCAGGTGGAAAAAGCTTTTTTGAACTACTGCACTGACCTGCTGCTCAAATTTGAAGGCACTGTCAAAAATCACGCCCAGATTTCTGACAGAAGGCCTGATGGTAGAGGCGAGAGGGCCCAGGGCATCGTTGGAGAAGGCTGGAGAGGTTTTTCCAAAAACTGGAAAAGTTTCTGTAGTTGTGTGCTTCTATGCGTGTAGTAGAATGCATCTGATATTGAACCTTTGACCCCCGTTTTCCATCAAGGTCAAGGAAAGCAGGTTAGGAAAGGAGGTTATGAAAGGCATCAGGTCGTTTATTGACCATTCGACCGAGACCCACTAACTTCCTCTGGGATGAGGTCACTTCCTGTGTTAAGAAGAGAGAGGCAGACAGCTGTGTGCGTATAAACTTTATTAGTCTGCTCGTGAACATCAGCATCATAGATCAGCATCTTTGGTACAGAGCCATGACATCACAGCGAGGTTATGACATCACGTAGAGATTATGACATCACTGGTAGGGCGTGTGCGTGTGCGTGCGTGTAATGTGTGTAGGGGGTCGTATCCATGGTTACAGGTTGAAGCAGTGTTTAGTTAGTAAGTGATTTGATGTTGACCTCTGACCCCCAGAGGCTTGAGCCATCTGATAGGTTGAAGCACCGGCCTATCCCACATCATATTGCTCCTCAAAGGACGCTGGTCCAGTTCCCTCTGTCTTCTACTCCTCTCTCTCCTTCTCTCTCTCCTCTCCTCACCCCTCTCCTCCTCCTCCGCTCTCTCCCCTCCTCTCCTCCTCTCTCCTCCTTTCCTCTCCTCTTCTCCTCCCCCCTCTCCATCTCCTCCTCTCTCTCTCCCCCTCCCTCCCCCTCTCCTCTTACTCTCTCTTCTCCTCCCCCCTCTCCTTCTCCTCCGCTCTCTCCCCTCCTCCCCTCCTCTCTCTCCCCTCCTCCCCTCTCCTCTTACTCTCTCTTCTCCTCCCCCCTCTCCTTCTCCTCCGCTCTCTCCTCCTCTCTCTCTTCCTCCTCGTCGTCTTCCTCTCCCCAGGCAGAGGGGCTGTGTCTCCCCTGGGGGAGAGTGGCAGAGAGGGAGTACTCCACACTCACTCCCTCTGACACCCTCGACACCTCCCCCTTTGACAACCCTGAGATCTCCTCCCCCCTCTCCTTCTGCTCCTCTCTCTCCTCCTCTGTCTCCTCCTCTCTCTCCTCAGCTCCTCCGGGGGCAAGCTGGGAGTGGACCTCCGTGAAGGGGAGGTCCTCGTCAGCGATGCCCAGAGGAGAGAGCTCCACGTAGGCCTCAGTACGAGGAGAGTCCCCGGTCTGGGACGGGGCCTGTGGCTCAGCGGGCAGGGACTCAGAACCGCTCCGGGGCTAGGGCGAGAGACATAGAGACACAGTGAGAGAGGGAGAGGGAGGGAGGGCGAGAGACATAGAGACACAGTGAGAGAGGGAGGGAGGGCGAGAGACATAGAGACACAGTGAGAGAGGGAGAGGGAGGGAGGGCGAGAGACATAGAGACACAGTGAGAGAGGGAGAGGGAGGGAGGGCGAGAGACATAGAGACACAGTGAGAGAGGGAGAGGACCTGGGCACACCTGGGCCTCATCAACTCATCACACACTCTTTCTTAAACCTGGCGGGGACTTCTGATCGGTGCCAGGTTATTCTGTCTCATTTGGTCCTTTGGCTGACGAGTGTTAGTCGACCTCCGATACTCTGACTTGATTTTTGTTACTCCTAACGTGGTGGGATCTTTTCGCCGGTAGCCTTGCCAGCAGATATAACCACTGGACTGCAGCACTCTCTGGTGCCTCCGCCAGCCAAGCCGACCCGCTCCAGTCTTCGCTTTGCTCACTGGATATCTTTTGAGTTCCCTCTCTGACAATAAGCCTTGGATTGTCCAAACTGTCTCTGTCTCTGCGTCTGGGGTCCAAACTAACATTTCCGAATGCATAACATGTAGATATAGATATAGGTAAGTAAATAAGGATATAGAAATATGTAGAAATAGATATATAGATATGCAGATAAAGAAATGTGTATATATATAGATATACTAGATATCTAGATAAAGATATAGACCTATTTAAATATATAGATATAGATATAGAATGTACCTTTCGCAGGCTGAATGACAGGGGCGGGACTTTGAAAGATGCCCTCTGCTGATTGGAGGAGAGGCTCTTCTTAATCTTGTCCCTCTGCTCCTGGGAGACGATCTTGGAGCTCATCTTGGTCATCTTCTTCTCGATGTTGTGCTTGGAGAACGCCCTTTTCAGGCTGTCCACCTGCACAAACATAAGGCTAAATGAGGCTGATGCTAGGCGGGGAGCTAACCTCCTCCTTCAGGCTGTCAAGCTGCACACACATGAGGCTACAAGAGGCTAACACTAGGCGGGGAGCTAACACAGCGCTACATGAGGCTAACGCTAGGTGGGGAACTAACCTCCTCCTTCAGGCTGTCAAGCTGCACACACATGAGGCTACAAGAGGCTAACACTAGGCGGGGAGCTAACACAGCGCTACATGAGGCTAACGCTAGGTGGGGAACTAACCTCCTCCTTCAGGCTGTCCACCTGCACACACAGCACTACATGAGGCTAACGTTACCGCTACATGAGGCTGGTGCCATGCCGTAATTCCGACGCCTCTTTGTTCCGACGTCTCAATGTTCCGAAAAATTTCCCATTAGATCGACATGCCACTATTCCGACGGTTCAATGTTCCGAAAACGAAACCCATTGGTCCGAAGGTCCGTTAGTCCGACTTCTCAAAAACGAGGCGCATTAGGCCGACGGTTCTGAATGGAAAATACATCACATTAAAACTAGACCCATGCGTTGATAGATAGACAGATAGAATGATAATTAAATATGTTATATTATTTGGCTTGCGGAGCCAGCCAATCCTGTGCGCGTATGCAAATTAGCCATGTGCGCCTAACACAAGAAAGACGTAATGCTGAGAAGTCATACTAAATACCGATAGCAAGCGAAAAGCCGAAACCAGGACTGGTTTCAATCACATACTTTGGGTCCATTCTAACTTATTGTAAGAGGCTATCTTTAAATCGTTGAGGAGAGAGAGTGAGAGTGAGAGAGATAGGGAGCGAGCGAGGTATAAAACTCTTTTTCCTATTCGGCGTATTGAACCGTCGGCCTAATGCGCCTCGTTTTTGAGAAGTCGGACTAACGGACCTTCGGACCAATGGGTTTCGTTTTCGGAACATTGAACCGTCGGAATAGTGGCATGTCGATCTAATGGGAAATTTTTCGGAACATTGAGACGTCGGAACAAAGAGGCGTCGGAATTACGAGCAGGCCCCACATGAGGCTAACACTAGGCGGGGAGCTAACACAGCGCTACATGAGGCTAACACTAGGCGGGGAGCTAACACAGCGCTACATGAGGTTAGCACTAGGCGGGGAGCTAACACAGCGCTACATGAGGCTAACACTAGGCGGGGAGCTAACACAGCGCTACATGAGGTTAACACTAGGCGGGGAGCTAACACAGCGCTACATGAGGCGAACGCTAGGTGGGGAGCTAACCTCCTCCTTCGGGTCCATGGCACTGGTCCGACCTCCCATTGGTCCGACCTCCCATTAGTTCGACCTCCCATTGGTCCGACCTCCCATTAGTTCGAACTCCCATTAGTTCGAACTCCCATTGTTCCGACAATCGGAGTAATGAGAGTTCGAACTAATGGGAGGTCCTCATTAGTTCGAACTGGACTGATGCATCTGTAATCTAAACAGACAGGTCGGATATTTGAGAGCTGCCAACTTGAAATTTAAAAATGTCCTTTCACTGTACAGTCTGTGTTTGAAATAAAACGCACGCACTGACCAGGTTGAGCACGCCACCAGATGCGCATTTCTCCGGCCCCTCAGCTGTGTGTCTGTAGGTAGCTCGTGTGTGTGTAGCCAGTGTGAATGTGTGCATTAATCCCTCTGTTCAGCATCTCTGTTAAGATGAATAACACAAATCTCCCCACAGAGCGCGAGCCTGGCACAGAGGTGCGCGCTCTGGCGCAATCTGGCACAATCGGTTAACGTCACCGAGAAGGAAACTGGCTCCGCTCCGCTCCGTCCGTGTTGTGTGTGTGATGTGCGTTTCCGAGAGCTCTTTCTCTCTCTTCTTTCTTTCTCTCTCTCTCCCTCTCTCTCTGCTTTATTGGCACGACTGTCATGTACAATGTTGCCAAAGCATTGGGACAGCAGAGTTAAAACAAACTCTCAGAGAGAGAGAGACAGAGAGAGAGAGACGCATGCTCGCAATGAAAGCGCTTGTCAGAAAGTAGGGATGACAGGTCGAACTAACGGGATCACCCATTGGTTCGACCTCCTATTGGTCCGACTTGTGGTTGATTTTGTCGGAGTAACGGGAGGTCGAACCAATGGGAGGTCGGACCAGTGGGTATTTTGTCGGAGTAACGGGAGGTCGAACCAATGGGAGGTCGGACCAATGGGCATTTTGTCGGACTAATGGGAGGTCGGACCAATGGGTGGTCGGACCAATGGGCAGTTCCCCCTCATTCAGGCTGTCCACCTGCACACACAGCGCTAAATGAGGCTAACGTTACCGCTACATGAGGCTAACCTCCTCCTTCAAGCCGTCCACCTGCACACACAGCGCTACATGAGGCTAACGCTACATTAGGCTAATGGTAGGGGGGAAGCTAACCTCCTTCAGGCTGTCCACCTGCACACACAGCGCTACATGAGGCTAACGGTAGGGGGGAAGCTAACCTCCTTCAGGCTGTCCACCTGCACACACAGCGCTACATGAGGCTAACGCTAGGCGGGGACATAACCTCCTCCTTCAGGCTGTCAACCTGCACCCACAGCACTACATGAGGCTAACACTAGGGGGGAGCTAACACAGCGCTACATGAGGCAAACACTAGGGGGGAGCTAACAGAGCTACATGGGGCTAACGCTAGGGGGGGAGCTAACACACAACGCTACATGAGGTTAACGTTAGAGGGGAGTTAACATCTTTCATGTTAGTATTGAGCACACACAGCACTACATGAGGCTAACGCTAGGGGGGAGCTAACACAGAACTATATGAGGCTAACGCTAGGGGGGAGCTAACACACAACGCTACATGAGGCTAACGTTAGAGGGGAGTTTACATCTTTCATGTTAGTACTGAGCACACACAGCACTACATGAGGCTAACGCTAGGGGGGAGCTAGCACAGAGCTATATGAGGCTAACACTAGGGGGCTAACACACAACGCTACATGAGGCTAACGTTAGAGGGGAGTTAACATCTTTCATGTAAGTACTGAGCACACAAAGCGCTACATGAGGCTCACGCTAGGGGGGAGCTAACACAGCGTTACGTGAGGCTAACGCTAGGGGCGTGCTAACCTCCTTCATGTTAGTAATGAGCCCACACAGCGCTACATGATGCTATCACTAGGAGTAGCTAACCTAGCTCACCTGCTTGAGGCTAATGCTAAGTTAGCGGGGGCTAGCT
>OLKM01002303.1:14920-19920 GCA_900291075.1 Melanogrammus aeglefinus | reverse complement strand
GGTGGTGTTGAGGTGGTGTTAGGTGTGTGAGGTGGTGTTGAGGTGGTGCCAGGTGGTGCTAGGTGGTGTTGAGGTGGTGTTAGGTGGTGTTAGGTGGTGTTGAGGTGGTGTTAGGTGGCGCTAGGTGGTGTTAGGTGGTGTTGAGGTGGTGTTAAGGTGGTGTTGAGGTGGTGTTGAGGTGGTGTTAGGTGGTGCTAGGTGGTGTTGAGGTGGTTGAGGTGGTGTTGAGGTGGTGTTGAGGTGGTGTTGAGGTGGTGTTGAGGTGGTGCCAGGTGGTGCTAGGTGGTGTTAGGTGGTGCTAGGTGGTGCTAGGTGGTGCTAGGTGGTGTTAGGTGGTGCTGAGGTGGTGTTCGGTGGTGTTGAGGTGGTGTTGAGGTGGCGTTAGGTGGTGTTAAGGTGGTGTTTGGGCGGGGTCTCCTACCTCCATCCTGTGCTGGTTTCCTTGCACCGTGTCCAACATGTTGACCAGCTTGTCCAGCAGCGTGAGCACCGTGATGGCGTTGACCGGCCCCCGGGGTCCGGCACCGGGGGAGGGGGGCCCGGGGGAGGGGGGCCGCGCGGGGCCCCCGGGGGCCAGCAGCTCCTGGGTCTGGGGTTCCTCCGTGGTCACCATGGTGCTGAGGGGGTGGTGTTGCTGTTGTTGTTGTTGTTTTGGATGTTGGGTTTTTGTTGCAGACACAGCGGCTCCTCGGACGACAGCACACTGACACAGATACACACGGCAACGACACACGCACACTGACACACACTGACGCACAACCTGCCTTGAAAGACTCCCCCTCACTCTGCTCCTCACTGGGAACTACTCCGACAGAACCCCCTGGCGCTCTCTCTCTCTCTCTCTCTCTCTCTCTCTCTCTCTCTCTCTCTCTCTCTCTCTCTCTCTCTCTCTCTCTCCTCTCTCTCTCTCTCTCTCTCTCTCTCTCTCTCTCTCTCTCTCTCTCTCTCCTGTGGGTAAAAGCGCCAACACCCTAGTAGGAGGAGCCTGTTGTCGGGACAACCAGGAGTGTCCAAAGCTGGAAAAACAACTCTCTCCCCCCCTCCTTCTCCTCTCTATATTTCCCCCTCTCTCCCTTTTTCGTGTTTAAAGACTGAAATCTCTCTCTCACACACACACACACACACACACACACACACACACACACACACACACACACACACACACACACACACACACACACACACACACACACACACACACACACACACACACACACACACACACACACACGTGAATGCATAGAAAGAAAGAGAGGACTTTCTATTGCCACGTCAACACATTGTGTTGCGTCTCCGTGTAATTCTGCGCGGCTGTGTGAAAGAATGCTCTGCATAAACCGCCCATGGTGGGGCGATATAGCGCCCCCTGGTGGGCGATATGAGGGACGATATAACGCCCCCTGGTGGGCGATATGAGGGACGATATAACGCCCCCTGGTGGGTGATATGAGGGACGATATAACGCCCCCTGTGGGGATATGAGGGACGATATAACGCCCCCTGTGGGGATATGAGGGACGATATAACGCCCCCTGTGGGGATATGAGGACGATATAACGCCCCCTGTGGGGATATGAGGGACGATATAACGCCCCCTGTGGGGATATGAGGGACGATATAACGCCCCCTGATGGGTGATATGAGGGACGATATAACGCCCCCTGGTGGGTGATATGAGGGACGATATAACGCCCCCTGATGGGTGATATGAGGGACGATATAACGCCCCCTGGTGGGTGATATGAGGGACGATATAACGCCCCCTGGTGGGTGATATGAGGGACGATATAACGCCCCCTGGTGGGTGATATGAGGGACGATATAACGCCCCCTGGTGGGCGATATGAGGGACGATATAACGCCCCCTGATGGGTGATATGAGGGACGATATAACGCCCCTGGTGGTGGCGATATGAGGGACGATATAACGCCCCTGGTGGGTGATATGAGGGACGATATAACGCCCCCTGGTGGGCGATATGAGGGACGATATAACGCCCCCTGGATGGGCGATATGAGGGACGATTATAACGCCCCCTGATGGGTGATATATGAGGGACGATATAACGCCCCCTGGTGGGTGATATTGAGGGACGATATAACGCCCCTGATGGGCGATATGAGGGACGATATAACGCCCCCTGGTTGGGTGATATGAGGGACGATATAACGCCCCCTGGTGGTCGATATGAGGGACGATATAACGCCCCCTGGTGGGTGATATGAGGGACGATATAATGCCCCCTGGTGGGCGATATGAGGGACGATATAACGCCCCCTGATGGGCGATATGAGGGACGATATAACGCCCCCTGATGGGTGATATGAGGGACGATATAACGCCCCCTGATGGGTGATATGAGGGACGATATAACGCCCCCTGGTGGGTGATATGAGGGACGATATAACGCCCCCTGGTGGTGTATATGAGGGAACGATATAACGCCCCCTGATGGGTGATATTGAGGGGACGATTATAACGCCCCCTGATGGGTGATATGAGGGACGATATAACGCCCCTGATGGGTGGATGATATGAGGGACGATATAACGCCCCCTGGTGGGTGATATGAGGGACGATATAACGCCCCTGTGGTGGGTGGTATATGAGGGCCACGACTATATAACGCCCCTGAGTGGGTGATAATGGAGGGGGACGTATAACGCCCCCTGATGGGTGATATGAGGGACGACTATTAACGCCCCCTGATGGGTGATATGAGGGACGATATATAACGCCCCCTGTTGGGCGAATATGGAGGGGACGATATAACGCCGCCCTGTGTGGGTCGATATGAGGGACGATATTAACGCCCCCTGGTGTGGGTGATATGGAGCGATATATAATGCCCCCTGAGTGGGCGATATTGAGGGACGATATAACGCCCCTTGATGGGGCGATATGAGGGACGATATAACGCCCCCTGGTAGGGTGATATGAGGGCGACGATATAACGCCCCCTGATGGGTGATATGATGAGGGACGATATAACGCCCCCTGATGGGTGTGATATTGAGGGACGAATATAACGCCACCTGGGTGGAGTGATATGAGGGACGATATATACGGCCCCCTGATGGGTGATATGAGGGACGATCTATAACGCCCCCTGTTGGGTGATATGAGGGACGATATAAACGCCCCCTGGTGGGTGATATGAGGGAACGATCTATTAACGCCCCCTGATGGGCGATATGAGGGACGATATAAACGCCCCTCTGTGGGCGATATGGAGGGACGATATAACGCCCCCTGATGGGTGATATTGAGGGACGATATAACGCCCCCTGGTGGGTGATATGAGGGACGATATAACGCCGCCTGGTGGGTGATATGAGGGACGCTATAACGCCCCCTGGTGGGTGATATGAGGGACGATATAACGCCCCCTGGTGGGTGATATTGAGGGACGATATAACGCCCCCTGTTGTGGTCGATATTGAGGGACGATTATAACGCCCCCTGGTGGGTGATATGAGGGACGACTATAACGCCCCTGTGGTGATGGGTGATATGAGGGACGGATATTAACGCCCCCTGGTTGGGCGATATGAGGGACGATATAAACGCCCCCTGATGGGCGATATGAGGGACGATTATAACGCCCCCTGGTGTGTCGATATTGAAGGGACGATATAACGCCCCTGGTGGGTTGATATGAGGGACGAATATAACGCCCCCTGGTGGGGTGATATGAGGGACGATATAACGCCCCCTGTTGTGGGTGATATGAGGGACGATATATAACGCCCCCTGTGGGATATGAGGGCACGATATAAACGCCCCCTGGTGGTGGTGATATGAGGGACGATATAACGCCCCCTGGTGGGTTGATATGAGGGACGATATAACGCCCCCTGGTGATGGGTGATATTTGAGGGACGATATACGCCCCCTGATGGGTGTATATGAGGGACGATATATAACGCCCCCTGATGGTGGTGATATGAGGGACGATATAACGCCCCCTGATGGATCGATATGAGGGGACGATATAACGCCCCCTGATGGGTGATATGAGGACGATATATAACGCCCCCTGGTGGGTGATATGAGGACCAATATAACGCCCCCTGAATGGGCGATATGAGGGACGATTATAACGCCCCCTGATGGGCGATATGAGGGACGATATAACGCCCCCTGTGCGGCTGATATGAGGGACGATATAACGCCCCCTGGTGGGTGAATATGAGGGCATGGTATAGCGCCCCTGATGGGTTGTATGAGGGACGATTATAGCGCCCCTGGGTGGGTGATATGAGGGACGATATAACGCCCCCTGATGGGTGATATGAGGGACGATATAACGCCCCCTGATGGGCGATATGAGGGACGATATAACGCCCCCTGGTGGGCGATATGAGGGACGATATAACGCCCCCTGATGGGTGATATGAGGGACGATATAACGCCCCCTGATGGGCGATATGAGGGACGATATAACGCCCCCTGGTGGGTCGATATGAGGGACAATATAACGCCCCCTGGTGGGTGATATGAGGGACGATATAACGCCCCCTGATGGGTGATATGAGGGACGATATAACGCCCCCTGGTGGGCGATATGAGGGACGATCAGTGTTGGGAAGGTTACTTTTAAAATGTATCCAGTTACAGAATACAGAATACATGCCCAATATGTAATATGTAACGCATTCCGTTTCATCACTCAATCTGAGTATTGTATTCTGAATACTTGGATTACTTCCACATTGAATTGTTGAGGAATGCGGCATCAAATCCTGTTTACTAAACAGGATTTCTGGTGTGTTCTTCTGTTCATACTGGCTGAATGTGTTAGGCCCAAGTCTCCCTAAATGTGAAATATTTTATATAATTTGCTGTAGTGGAACAAAGACTATAAGGGTATGTTCATGCAAAAGATATTTGCTATTACATGTAATATTTTTTCACTGAGCTAAGTGCATAGGTGTTGCCTATAAAATTGCCTTAAAATAGAGAGAGAGAGGAGAGGGAAAGAAGAGAGGGAAGAAGA
>OLKM01002303.1:0-14895 GCA_900291075.1 Melanogrammus aeglefinus | reverse complement strand
TTTGCCTGTCATCGAACCCTTGCCTGTCTGGACTCTCCTGCGGTTCAGCTTATCCCTGCCTGTCTGACTCTCCTTCTCGCGTTCCTAGTCCTCGTCTGTCTGACCTCTCCTGCCGGTTCTGGATCCTGCCTGTCTGACTCTCCTTTCTGGCTGTCCTAGATCCTCGCCTGTCTGACAATCTTTCTGCCGGTTCTGATGTCTGGACTCTCCTTCTTGGTTCCTGATCCTCGCCTGTCTGACCCTCCTTTGCCGGTTCCTGATCCCCGGCCGCTGTCTGGATACCTCCGCTGGTTCCTGATGCCCTGCTTGGTCTGACTACTCGCCTGCTACGGAATATGAACCGCCCTTTCCTCTCTTATTCCGTCTCCCTGTGTCCAGCATTTGGGTCCCTTGCTCTGTTTTCGTGACACAAGAGATACAGGGTTAGGGTCAAGATATACAGGGTTAGGTCTAAGATATACAGGGTTAGGGTTCAAGATATACAGGGTTAGGGCAAGATATAACAGGGTTAGGGTCAAGATATACAGGGTTAGGGTCAAAGAATATGCAGGCGTTAGGGTCAAGAATGTAACAGGGTGGGTCAAGCTATTACCAGGGGTTAGGGTCGAATATATACAGGGTATATTGGTCAAAAATACTACGGGGTTTAGGGGCTCAAGGATATAGGGTTAGGGTACAGATATTACAGGGCTAGGGTCGAGATGTACAGTGGTTAGGGTTAGTTAAGATATACAGGGTTAAGGTTAAGGTACTATCAGGGTTAACACCTGTATATTTTTAGCGTAACCCTGTATATTTACTCTAACTGTTATATCTAACCCAAAGCCCTGATATCTCGACACTAACCCTCGGTATTATCTTCCTCTAACCTGGTATATCTAAATCAAACCCTGTATATTTACGTAACCCGTATGGTCTCTTCCACTAACCTGTATATCTAACCCAAACCGTGTTTATAACTACCTTCTTTCTATTGTTTGATGATTTTTTCTTTTATTCTTACACTAATCTTGTATATCTAACCCAAAACCTGTATATTTTTAACGTAACCTGTATATCTTACACTAACCCTGTATAGCTAACCCAACCCATATATTTTAACGTACCCCTGTAATATCTTACACTAACCCTGTATATCTAATCCATCAAGCAGGTTGTTCTTGGAGGGCTTCAGATTATACGAGCGGCCCTATGGATTCGGTTTTTTGTTTAGAATTTCTTTCCTAATTAGAGATAACTCCGGAAAGTCTTGGAGGAAAGTTATCGGTTTATAGCGGGTATAGGGTTATAGCGGGTTAGGCGTTAGCAGGGTTTGGGGTTAGGGTTATAGCGGTTAGGTTATAGAGGGTTAGAGGTTATAGGGTATTAGGGTTATAGCGGGGTTGGGTTGATAGCAGGTGTTAGGGTTCTATAGCGGGCTGTTAGGGTTATAAGCAGATTAGGTTATAGCGTTAGGTTATAGCGGGTTAGGTCCTATAGCGGGATTAGGGTCATATCAGCGGGTTAGGGTTTATAAGCAGGGTTAGGGTTGGTTATAGCGGCTGTTAGGGTTATTAGCAGGTTAGGTTTAGCGGGGGTTAGTTAGGGGTTACGGGGGTTAGGGTTTTATAGCGGCGGTAAGGGTTATATCAGGATTAGGGTTACGGGGGAAATAGGGTTATATGGCGTTTACAGCGGGATTCCTACCGCGGCAGCGCTCTTGCGTGAGGGAGGATGGTCGCTGAAGGCTTTGTGGATGAGCTCCAGCACTCCGCAGAGCTGGGCCTGAAGACAAAGCGGACCGCCGCCAGCACCGCTGAGGCTAACAGGCAAGCGCTGCGGCTGCACGAATCGCAGCTCGGTCAAAAGCCTGGCCAGTCTTACCCCCTGGGCCAGGTTCATTACCACCCTGGGCCAAGTCATTACCGCCCTGGAGCAAAGAAAACAAAATGAGAACTACCTCAACCAAACTTAAACCAAGACTTACACTAAACTAAACTAGGCTAAACCAACCAAGACACTACCTTAAACCAGCTAATATAGCCAAAACTAGCATAATCCGAACTAAGTAAACTAGCTGGAACAAAGGCTAAGCTCAGCTAGCTAAACTAAACAAACTCAGCTCAGATAATCTAATCAGCTCAATTAGCTAAACTAAGCTATGCGGTTCACCATCAGGACTAGGACCTGGTCTAGGCCTGGGTCTAGACCTGGGTCTAGGCCTGGGTTAGGCCTTGGTCTCGCGACCTGGTCTTCGGAATGGGTCTAGGCCTGGATCTAGGGCCTGCGGTCTAGGACCTGGTCTAGGACTGGGCTAGGCCTGGTCTAGGAACCTGGTCTGGACCTGGTCTAGGCCTTGGTTTTTTCTTATGGGGGGGGGGGGCCTGGGGTATAGGTATTGGTATAGGACTGGGTCTAGCGTGGTCTAGGACCCTGCGCCTCTCAGCGCCCCTCGGCTCTAGGCCTGGGTTAGGACCTGGTCTAGGGACCTGGTGTAAGAACTGGTGTAGGAACCGGTCTAGGACCTGGTGTAGGACTTGGTGTAGGACCTGTGCCTAGGACCCTGGTCTAAGGACCTTGTGTAGGACCTGGTCTAGGACGCGTGATTAGGACCTGTGTGTAGGACCTGGGTCGTAGACCTGCATGTAGGACCTGGTCGTAGGGCCTGGTCTAGACCTGGTGTTTAGATCTGGTCTAGGACCTGGGTAGGACCTGGTTATAGGACCTGGTCTAGGACCTGGTGTGGACCTTGTGTAGGTGATGAAGTGGAGCGAGGTCCCTGCAGATGAGGCGTAATGACCAGGCTGCGGAGCTGTTAGGGACATGAGGCCCCACGCAGTGAGAACAACTCGCTGGGGCCTCGGGGGGCTGCCTCCGCCGCTCTGCGGACCCAGAGGCCCCCAGCCCTTGAAGGCCCCGTAGAGGAGCAGCAATGTGGAAGCCACCTGAAGAGTCCCCAATGAGGGTTAGGGTTGCTAACCCTAGCCTAACCCTAATCCTAGCCTAGGTACCGGTCTAAACCGAGGCTAACCCGAACCCCAAGTGAGGTTATTCTCAAACGGGTAAATGTGGTCAAGATTGCACCAGAACCAGGATTTTCTGTCCACACCATATCTTGCACCGAGTGCTCTAGTGGAAGGGATATGGTCACATATTATTCTTTATTTGTAGGACTCCACTGTAACTACTTTCACAATTTGTTTGCTGCCAGTGTAAGTAGTTGGTTTTTTATCATGTCTATTTCCCTATCACATTTCTGCCGAAGGCATTGGAACAAGCTGCATGGGACCTGCATGGTTCCATGTCTGGAACGCAGTTTGGCAAAATAACAGAACAATGTACCAGGCGGGCGCTACCCTTGAAAATATCAAGAATGGTAGAAAACGAAACCTTTTAAATGCATCTGGCCGACCGAGCTCACCTGCTGACGAGGTCATTCTGGCGTCCTGGCAGTTGCGTTCTCCACCAGTTCCAATAGATGGAAGGAGTGGGAGACGGGGCGGAGGGGAGAAGGTCCTTCAGCCTCACACCTCAGTTGAGGAGAAGCTTAGAGTGCCAGCATGGAAAAGTGGGGGAGAAAAAAGATGAGCTGTGATACATGCCCCCTTTAGGCCCGGCTCACGTTAAGAAACACGAGGTCAGCGTTCCAACTGGTCAACCAGACTTCTGCCAGCAACGCATGAGTCGGGTGGTGCGTGAAGAGGTGCTGGCTCTGCCATCCATGGCGGCCTCCCAAGACCGCTGTCAGGGCACCGGGCTGCGGATCACCCTGGGGGTAGGCCGGGGCCAGCTGGAGATCGCAGGCGGCTCACGCTCCGCCCTGTTCCCTCAGGATGTAGTCCACTGGGGTTAGGGTTAGGGTTAGGGTTAAGGGTTAGCGATGGAAGAACGGTCAATGTAGAGGGAGGTCTCGTTCACAGCCTTAACAGTTAGCTGATAGAGCACACTTTAACACTTAGGGCTTTAAGGGCAGGAGTCACATTAAAACACATTCAAAAGGACATAGTCGAAAATAAAAATATAACAGAAGAGGCGTGAAGTAAAACAAGCTCGAACAAAGGCTGATAGAGTTCTCTATATATGACTTCCATGATGCCCTCAACAAGTCCTCTTCAGTGGAAAGGCCATACACAGTGTACATCAATTAGCTGCTTTAACATTGAGGCTTTTGTGTCTGAACCCTCCATAAGTGAAATGTGTAGGCTGTTGATGTCTCGATAAGTGCAACTAATAAATGGTGCAACATGATGGAACCGACATGAGCGAGTGGACCTGCTCCATACCGATGCTCTTTCCTCAGACTGAAGTCGTAGTCGGCATTCACCTCCTGCAGCACAGCATCCTGCAGGCTCTGGGTGCTGCTACTGTCCCCGGCCACAGGGGCAGCATCAGCCCCATGATGTTGTCTATCTGTTGGGGCTGCAGGGTAGCTAGCATGCAGGCAGGGATGCCGTTGGTCACGTAGTGGAAGTATCTCTGTAGGCTATGAATGCAGAAAGAGGGCCAATATCGTCACCCTAAAGTCTTGTTTATTCAGAAGGTCTGGAACACAGCATCCACTAACTCTGCATCAGGACCGACCTACCCACCAATCAAGTGCCTTGATTGACATGCTAGCCGACCAATCACGGACCGTACTTAGGGACCGTACGAACCGAGCCTTGGGGAACCCAAGACACAGAGTGAAACCCAGGACACAGAGTGGGTCTGGATGCTGAACCGGAGAGAGGGCGCTTCACACTCACCCCAAGGTCTAGGTTAGGGTTAACCCCTAACTAACCCTAACCCTTCACACTCACCTCCAGGTCTCTCTCACTGGGACCCGTCCCGACAGCCTCCCTCTCTCGCTCCTCTCTGCGCATGAGGTCCAGCTGCTCTCCAGGGCTGAGGGGCCGCCTGCTGGCCCCCGGGGGGCCCCTGGGGCCCGACCTTGAACCTGCACACAGCCAGGAGGGGACATCATGATCCTCACTGCAAGGTTGTCGATGTATAGGCATATAGTGTATAGTATGTACAGATATACTATACTACTATATATTGTATATCCTCAGAGTGGTTATACTATACTACACACTATACATATGATACTTATAAATACAATACTACTATATTTATATACTATACATACTATACTACTACATACAATACTTCTATATACTAAACATACTAGTATATAGTATAATAGTTTTGGAAGTATAGTATGTGCAGTATAGTATGTAAAGTTTATAGTATATAGTATGTTATAGTATGCATATTAAAGTAGTAAAGTATGTATGTTATAGTATGTATTAGTATAGTATTATAGTATTTATTGTATTAATAAGTATTGTATGTATAGTTATGTGTTCTGTAATTGTATATACATGTAGTAGTAGTTTGTATAGTAGGCCTACAGTATTATAGTAGTATAGTATTTAACGTATAGGCATGAAGTAGTATTGTATGCATAGGCATTTATTATAATATGTATAGTTTATTATTTATAGTAAAGTATATAGTAGTACAGTATGTATAGTATGCACATTATATTTCCTCAAGTTAATTGTGTATTTCTTGTGCATAATCACCTTCCTCTGAATGTCGACTTATTTCTCCTTCTCTCCACTAAAGAGGCTGAGGTTAAGATAAAATGACCACTCAGAGGTAGAGGTTAACATTAGGGTAAAATGACCCCTCAGAGGTAGAGGTTAACATTAGGGTTAAAATGACCACTCAGAGGTAGAGGTTAACATTAGGGTAAAAATGACCACTCAGAGGTAGAGGTTAACATTAGGGTAAAATGACCCACTCAGAGGTAGAGGTTAACATTTAGAGTAAAATGACCACTCAGAGGTAGAGGTTAACATTAGGGTAAAATGACCACTCAGAGGTAGAGGTTAACATTAGGTAAATGACCACTCAGAGGTAGAGGTTAACATTAGGGTAAAATGACCACTCAGAGGTAGAGGTTAACATTAGGGTAAAAATGACCACTCAGAGGTAGAGGTTTAACATTAGGGTAAAATGACCACTCAGAGGTAGAGGTTAACATTAGGGTAAAAATGACCACTCAGAGGTAGAGGTTAACATTAGGGTAAAATGACCACTCAGAGGTAGAGGTTAACATTAGGGTAAAATGACCACTCAGAGGTAGAGGTTAACATTAGGGTAAAATGACCACTCAGAGGTAGAGGTTAACCATTAGGGTAAATGACCACTCAGAGGTAGAGGTTAACATTAGGGTAAAATGACCACTCAGAGGTAGAGAGGTTAACATTAGGGTAAAAATGACCACTCAGAGGTAGAGGTTAACATTTAGGGTTAAAATGGACCACTCCAGAGGTAGAGGTTAACATTAGGGTAAAATGACCACTCAGAGGTAGAGGTTAACATTAGGGTTAAAATGACCACTCAGAGGTAGAGGTTAACATTAGGGTAAATGACCACTCAGAGGGTAGAGGTTAACATTAGGGTAAAATGACCACTCAGAGGGTAGAGGTTAACATTAGGGTAAAATGACCTCTCAGAGGTAGAGGTTAACATTAGGGTAAAATGACCACTCAGAGGTAGAGGTTTAACATTAGGGTAAAATGACCACTCAGAGGTAGAGGTTAACATTAGGGGTAAAATGACCACTCAGAGGTAGAGGTTAACATTAGGGTAAAATGACCTCTCAGAGGTAGGTTAACATTAGGGTAAAATGACCACCTTGAGGTTGTGGTTGTTTTTAGAATTCTCTGGAATTTTTGCTTTATAACATAAAAAACCATGAAATGTTCTTTTTCTCTCGAGGGGTACAATAACCCATAGGGTTAGGGTTAAGGTAACTGAAGGGTACAGGAGAGGTGGGAGGGTTAGGGCTGGTTAGGGTTAAGGTAACTGGAGGGTAACAGGAGGTGGGAGGGTTAGGACTGGGTTAGGGTTTAAGGTAACTGAAGGGTACAGGAGGTGGGAGGGTTAGGGGGGTCGTGCTCTCATCCTTGTGGCTGGCGGCTCTGTGGCAGGCGCGTTGCACCTCTCAGGTCGCAGGCGCAGGGGCTGTAGTTGTTGGCGATGGACTCGCTAGGGGTGCGTGGTGGCGCTGCCTCTTTGTAATGGAGACCCCCAGGGTCCGGCATGACGGGTTCTGGATGATGGGGGGATACTCACTCTGCCTTAGGAAGCTCTCTGGAATCATGGGAAGGAGAGAACCCACGTCAAGTGCTGAGATCCTGTGAGGGCCATCATTATACCACTCAGTCGTTTTTACAGAGGCTTTTATCCCAAAACTGCCAAAGCTAATTATATATATTAATAACCTAAACACCATTTAACATTACTATGCTTAATACGCCCAAAATGGAGGCTTCAGTGCGATCCTGACACCCCAAATGTTATTACGGCTATAGGTCTATAGGTGTGTGTCTCTAGGAGTGGAGTGATGGAAATGTCTTACTTGGTAGAGAGGTCTGACGGTACCTTGGCTGGCAGCCATAGGGAAGGGTTCCTATGAATGGACCCGTTATCATCTCCATCCTTCAGCTAGAAACACAAAGTGGTGCAACCAAAATCCTCAGTAGCTGCTGGGATAATTAGTTTTTTCTCAAGTTATGAACCCTTGAAAAGCAAATTCATTTCAATACTCAGGAAAAGTAATGAGGGTTACCCAATAAGCCCAGGCTTTTGAAACACAACAGGGGAAGATAAACAGATCCAAACCTTTGTCTTGATTTGAAATGTTAAAAGTGCTTTTTGGGCTAGGTTGACGTCATGCGACCTGGAGAAAGGCGAGTTCATGGTTCTGGTCATAAACGAGAGGCCTCGTCAGTGATGACGCTCACGCTTATGCTTTGGAATCTAAAAGTTCTTCCACAGTACGGTTTTTTATCCGATGAAAACAGTCAGAACCTAAACAGAACTTAAGGAACAGTTTCAAGTTTGCAAGCCTTTATTTCCTTGTAGCCTATCACCTACTATCCTTTTGCTTTTATTTATGAGAAGCACATAGTATTTGCCACTGTATGGAAGGCTACACTTTGCCCTTATCAAGAGCTGGGTTTACCACTACACAACGTTTAATGGTAAATAAAAATGGGTGGTTGATATTATGTTCATGCGGCGTCACTAATAAACAATGCGCCACCAACTGGGCAACTTTCCTTATCAAAATCTGGCCCCAGTTGCCGAACGGAAGTAGTAGAATCATCAGAGATGTCATTCACCAGAACTTTCTGGACGTTGCGAAAATGTTTTTCCCATGATTCCAGCTCGTTCAATGTAAGTATATGTTAAGTGCGCTCGGAGGTGAGGAGATGGATGCGCGCAAGTTGTGACACTTAGTGATGTAATATATCCTCCTAAATTAGCAATATACTACTACATATATTACTAACTTTTATATCCCAAACATTATATTATTTGCTGATGTGAGAAATAGCGTGTTAGATAAGTTCACCTCCTCCATTTTGCCATAATTAGTTTAACAGTCATTCTTCTTTGTTTTTGTTTCATTTTTTGACTAAACATTGTGCTCCCATATTCCCTTTACGCTCATATAATGTAATGCATGTAGTACCTTAATTTTCGCCGCAAAGTGGCGTCGGTCTATTGGTGCGCTCTGTCCTGTGAAAGCTACACATTCTGTGGAGCAGTATTGAAGCATGGCGGACAGAGCGTGTCATAACCAAATGTGTACTTTGCCTGTGTATGTTTACAGGTAAGCAAACAAAATAAGAGTCATGAATATAGATAAGATGAGCTGGGCAAGGGTTAGAGATGTGGGGAAGAGTTGGCAAGTTAACTCAGCCGTGAATGTTTGTTGAAAGGTTGTAATGCCGTCATAGAGCAACTTCACTACTAGCGCTAAGCTAATCTTCTTGCGTCGCCATTAGGGCGGACAGAACTTGTCGTAACCAAATGTGTACTTTGCCTGTGTATGTTTACAGAACTCATTAAAGAAACTACTCTTCAAGTCACGCTTGAGTTTATTTTCAAGTGTGCAACACTGACATTATATTGCAGTTCTAGCTTCTTGCAAAATTAGCAAAAAACAAAACAAAAAAACCCCTGAATATCCGAATAGTGATTTTAAGCTTTGAATACTAATTTTCCGAAAGAGTATTCGAATATTCGAATAATTCGGGCCAGCCCTAGTTAAAAACTGTGTTTTTTGTATAACATAGAGGAAAAAAATCTTCCTACCACTTAAAATCAAACATGGAATATCAACTATGATGTTTTTAGTGTCATCCACTGAGCCATCACCGCTCAAATTTGCTACATGTTTGTATGAATTTTCCATATGTTGCAACGCACTAGGCAGCGGGTTGGCCCATTCAAGATGGCCGCCGCGGTGGTGTCACACCAAATTTGTACCGGCTGCCAAATTTGTACCGGGTGACGTAATCCATTCAAACCTGGCCTAGCAACAGATGACCGCGCCGCGGACGACGATCGCGAGATGACGCGCGGATGATCGCGAGATGACCGCGGACGATCGCGAGATGACCGCGGACGATCGCGAGATGACCGGCGGACGATCGCGTCGGAATGACGTAGGGAAAGTTCGCGAACATTCTCGATATAGTTCATAGATATATTATAGATATTATATATTATATTTATAGATATAGTTTCGATTATAGCTATTTTGTCTCTGGCAACATGAGCGCGAATGTTTTTTGAAACCTGCTTTATACACTCAGTTTACTAGTTTAATGCGATTAAACAATAAAATCCAATGCGAATATAAAGTTAGTAACTCTAATAAATGTAATTAGGAACGCTAATAAATGTAATGTGTTAGGCTATCTGTCTGGTCGCGTTCCATGAACTATATCGAGAATGTTCGTGAACTTTCCTACGTCATTCGACGCGATCGTCCGCGGTCATCTGTTGCTAGGCAGGTTTGAAGGGATTACGTCACCCGGTACAAATTTGGCAGCCGGTACAAATTTGGTGTGACAGTGGCCGTCAGCCGACCGGAGCTCAACATTGCCGTGACGTTTCTAGTGTTCTATATATGGTCCGAACCTCCGAAACTCCCGGAAACTCCGAGCGTTTGGAAGGCGGCATTAGCCGTCTCAGCTTGATATATGAAATAAGTATAATAACCAACGTCGCTTTATTATATTCACCACAATCCAATATCGCAATATTCCACTTAAACGTACAGGGAAAATCCACCGAATCATTTTTAAACTTAAAAAAAATAAAACGGTTATGTTTCATAATCAACATAACGTTTTTGCCTCAGAAACCATGAATGAAGCCAATCCGCTGTTGGTCAATGGTCTTCTTTCCTTAATTAATTATTTAGAACAAAATAAACGTTGTTAACGGTTTGTTAAATTAAATTAAGAATTACCTTCTGTGGTTCACTGCTACGACGGAGTTTCTCCATTGAGACAAGTTAAATGGACTCTAATGGCTTTTTAAATTATGCTTATATTGTGTTCTTATCCTGATAAAGGCAGCTTTCATTTCTGCTCCCATCCAGTTGTTTAGCGTTGGGCTTCAAGTGCACCTTGACTACACTGCTGACCTGAGCCTGCTCACTGCTTCAGTAGGGTAGGGGACTACTTTATGGAGTCAATGCGCTGCGTCAGAAGGGTGGTGGACTACTACGTTCTCTTGGGCAACAGGAGCAACCACCGCTTCCATGTTGCTAAGCAACGTCATGCAAGGCAACAGTTTCTAGAACAAACCGCCCCCCCCCCCCCCTTCCCATCAAAGTAATCATACTATAAGATAAAAGTAATAAAAATAATAAAGTAAAGGTTGTAGCGAATCAGTCTCTCATATACCCCCTTCAAACCTAGCCTATATTTAGATCGTTAAAAAATATATCTTGAATAATGTCGAGCTGCTAGAGCAAAGGATGGCCGCCAGAGGTCAGAGTTGACCAAGTGACCAGTAAAAGGAAGGACTCTGTTAACACTTTGCAAAATGAAAGGAACTCATCGCTTTAAGTGGGTCACAGGTGACGGCAAAATGCGGATGAAATTGCAGTTATCCTGCTTAAAATTTGATTACTCAGATTTCACAGTGAGACTGAATGAATGTGAGGAATAATTACGCTAGCCATTATTTAATGCTCTACAACTAGATAATCATTAAATCGTCAGACTATTTAGAAACGTCCTACTATGGGATGTCCATTGTTACAACTCTCGGCCAGAGTGAGTGAGATTACTTTCCATCTTTATTTAAGGGGCGTGAATGAGGTAATTAGACGCTGGTAAATAAGATGCATCATCTCGTTTTACCTGGTCAGGTCGTGTGCTGAAGGGCGCACGTCACATGCTAGAAAAACCTGAACTGGGTAGGATTATGGACTGGAGGCAGGTAATAGTTGGACCGGAGCCCAGGAATAGATGGAGTGGAGCCAAGGTAAAGGATGGACCTTCCCCTAGCCCTAACCCATAACCTCTCCCTTCCACTAACCCATAACCTCTCCCTAACCCTAAACCTACGTTTAACCTCTCCCTTCTCCTAACCCTAAGTTTAACCTCTCTCTTCCCCCAACCCTAAGTTTAACCTCTCTCTTCCCCTAGCCCTAACCTCTTCCTTCCACTAACCCTAACCATAACTCTATGAAGTGCTAGAGGTGCAAATGGAGATGAAGGGGGAGAGGGGGAAGATATCAGAGAGGAAGGGAGGGAGGGAGAAGGAGCTTTCAGAGAGGAAGGGAGGGAGGGAGGGAGGGAGAAGGAGATATCAGAGAGGAAGGGAGGGAGGAGATATCAGAGAGGAAGGGAGGGAGGAGATATCGAAGAGGATATTCAGAGAGGAAGGGAGGGAGGGAGGGAGGGAGAAGGAGATATCAGAGAGGAAGGGAGGGAGGAGATATCAGAGAGGAAGGGAGGGAGGAGATATCAGAATGGGCAGGACATCCCCAACCCTACGAGGTGGTTCACCCCGACCCTACGAGGTGGTTAACCCCGACCCTACGAGGTGGTTAACCCCGACCCTACGAGGTGGTTCACCCCGACCCTACGAGGTGGTTAACCCCGACCCTACGAGGTGGTTAACCCTAACCCTAGGAGGTGGTTAACCCTAACCCAACGAGGTGGTTAACCCTAACCCAACAAGGTGGTTAACCCTGACCCTAGGAGGTGGTTAGCGCTCATGATACGCTCCTAGAAAGAAGAAAAGTATTTATAACATAATTGATAACATAGATTATACTTCAATAAGTACATATTATGCAGAAATAGATAGTGTGTTTATATTACTTTAATGTAAACTTAAGCGATGCAGCTTCTTTGTGTGTAGAGTTAAAACGCAGACCTGATGGTCAATGCATCCTGCAGACTCAGAATGCCTTCATACGACTAACAAAGAAGCCAGCGGTGGGTTAGTCCACTGTGTGTTCCTCTTCTTTTCTCTGTCTCCATGTCCATTATCCACTTTCACTGTTCTCCTGCCTCAACCAATCAGCTCATCCGGTTCCACCATCAGAGAGGTCTGCCACAACCATTTATAATCTGTGTTTGCTGGTCTCTCTTTCTCTTTGCTGATGGTACCCTGCTTGTGTTTGATTATACTGAGAGCTTTGATAGTATTGTTCTATGTTATATATGTGTGTGTTATGATGTAACACACAAATCATAACACTCAGTGTTATGATGTGTGTGTGTGTGTGTGTGTGTGTGTGTGTGTGTGTGTGTGTGTGTGTGTGCGCGCGCGCGCGCGCATGTGTGTGTGTGTGTGTGTGTGTGTGTGTGTGTTGTGTGCGCGCGTTTGTTATGACGTGTTTGTGGCTGAGGAGGATGAGGAGGAGCAGGAGCACAATGAGGTCTGAGTAAGACACATTTAGCGCGGTTGACTGGTAGTCGCAAGGTGGCCAGTTCGAATTCCGCTCAGAACCAAGCGGTTTGCCGAGGGTCCCTAGGCAAGACCCCTAACCCTGAGGATTCCTGATGCGTGCACTGTCGCCCTGTTGGCGAGATTATTATAGTAATGTAAAGCTTCATTATAATGTTGAAAATGGAGGAGAATAATAAAAGGTGTTGTAAAATGACAACGTAAGCAGGCTCGTCTCGTTCATTAGAAGTCAGCATGACACCTGCATTAGCATCCCATAAGTAACCCTAACCCCATTTACTGCAAGCTTCAACATACATACAACAGCAGGCACATTTCAGTCGCGTATTGGACAGGTGTGATTGGAGATGTTGAATGAGGCCCCGTCCACACACTGCGGTTAAGTGAGCCGTCATTTGTTTATCCTCGGTTAAGCCAGCCGTCACACAAAATCTTTGTGTGCCTCTCTAAACAGGCTTTTTTGTGGTATCTCGCAACGTTTTCAAAAAAACGTCTTTATAACATACTTACTGTGTTCACTGAGGTAACAGATGTGAACATAATATGATTTTGTGAAAGGATTCTGCTCTATGGCATGCCCCTTTATAATGTGGTACTTTCTCAACATTAGGCCATATGCAAAATAAACATTAACAAAGTTATTGAATATCCAAAAGTTATTAGACTCTGTCATCAATCTAATTAAACTTCCATACAAGTATAGCCGTCACTCATAGGTTAATATGGGAACCTGTTAATATTTGAATGCCCTTTTTGAGTAAGTATATGTTCATGAAAATTAAGACATTGAGTGTGTGTGTGTGTGTGTGCGCTCGTGCGCGTGCATGCTCACGTAAATTGTCACTGCAAGTTTTTAGCACAAGGTAATGTGATAATTATCCTAAAATCGAATTGGTTTACTTTATATAACAGGGATACAACCTAAATACATGGAATGAAACGTGATACATTAAGGTCACCTTAATTGCACCTTTTATATTGCACTCTGATGGAATTGGTTAATCTTAACCTGAAAATGTTTAAATGCAAGGTTACATGCTGCAGGTAAGCATAGGCGAATATACAGTTAAATATTGGCTAGAGAATGCGTTTATCTTGCCGTGGCCATGCCGACAAAATACAATACAGCAAAATGATTGGACTATTGTTTGAGAAAAGGACAAAATACTAATGGAACAAGTTCTGGTCCAATTTTTTCAGAGAGCCTTAGTCAATGCCAAAGCCAAGACTATTTTCACCACCAGACGTAACTTCACCATTTTAAATATCTCCCTTGTTCTTATTTGTAGCCAACTACCCGGTTTTTTGCTATGGGCTCAGTTGCCAGGCATTCCTGTTGATCTATGCATTAATATGTTTAGGCATATAGCAGCGATCTCAGGTATTCTTCATTTACGACCATGTGCGTGCGGATAATGGACCATCTAGATTAAATCGGTTTCTTGATGAGGACTGAGTGCCCGCCACTCAAAGTGGACTGAGTGCCCGCCCCTCAATATGGACTGAGTGCCCGCCTGGACTGAGTGCCCGCCCCCCAATATGGACTGAGTGCCGCCCTCCCAATGTGGACTTCGAGTGCCCGCCTGAGACTGAGTGCCCGCCACTCAAAGTGGACTGAGTGCCCGCCCCTCAATATGGACTGAGTGCCCGCCCCTCAATGTGGACTGAGTGCCCGCCCCTCAATGTGGACTGAGTGCCCGCCTGGACTGAGTGCCCGCGCCTCAATGTGGACTGAGTGCCGCCCCTCAATAAATGAGACAAGTGCTCGCCCCTCATTATGTGGACCTATAAGTGCCCGCGCTCAGGAATGTGGACTCTGGGGCTTGTGCCCGCCTGGAAACTGAGATGCCGACGGCGCCTCAATGTGGACTGAGTGCACTGCCTGGAAGTCTGAGCGTCCGCCCGGTCATAATGAGAACTGAGTGCCCCGCCGCTTGCTAATGTGGATGAGTGCGCTGCATTGGGAGCGCTAGAGTGCCGCCTGGATGCCGTTGCCCGCGCCTCAATGTGGACTGAAGTGCCCG
The DNA here is from genome assembly GCA_900291075.1 of Melanogrammus aeglefinus. Taxonomy (NCBI): domain Eukaryota; kingdom Metazoa; phylum Chordata; class Actinopteri; order Gadiformes; family Gadidae; genus Melanogrammus; species Melanogrammus aeglefinus. Next base: position 106 of record OLKM01002303.1, on the reverse strand, counting down.
CCTGGACTGAGTGCCCGCGCTCTCAATTATGGACTGAGTAAAACCGGCGGGAACCTTCAATATCGTGAGTGCCCCGCCCCTCAATTCTGCCGCCTGAGTGCCGCCC
>OLKM01002302.1:50000-74871 GCA_900291075.1 Melanogrammus aeglefinus | reverse complement strand
CGCAGCACTGCACACACTTTGCTGATGTGGTTGTCTCCGAAGCTCTGGTAGTGGCATATCTGCTGCTTGCACGTCCAACTAAAGTGGCACAGTAAAATGGCCAGGCTTAAAACAACTAAAACACTGAAATAGTGTAGTTGCATTTTCAAATATTGTAACATTGAAAATGTTATTGTTAGCAGTGTAGCCCTGGGACGTATATAGTGTTTGTGTTGTGTTTTTTATCGTTTATCCAATTTGTTTAAATCTGTTTTTTTAACGTATCCATTGTTATCCAATTATGTCCCGTTTAACTTTCAATCTGTTGTGGTGTTGCTAATATCACAGTGGAGAAGGAGTGTGCATCGGCCCGACAACTTAACATGCAGAGATAGCAGGGGCAGCTTTTTGCAGCTTCGTTACTAGAGACAGGGCAATCGGAGCGACCGCGCAGGGGGAATTTTATGATATGGTGAATTTAGGAGATTAACTTCTCCTGCTAAAAGTATGTTAGTGCAAGATATATCCCAGAGCCGAGGTATTTGCGAAAATAAACAGACAGAAGTGAAAGACTGTCACAAGACGATTGGATAAACGTACCGTCCACATTTTTAAATGTGGGTATACGCAAATCCTGGTGCGTTCCTAGTGGGCATACGGCGTAAACCTGCGTATCACGTAGACTCTACCCTTTAGGCATAGAAATCCATAATCAAGATAATACAATATTTCACGGCCAAAAGCTGGTGCCCTCCAAACGATATTTATGAAATCAAACGAAGCTTCGTTTGGGTTTCTGCGACGCCTCTTTCTTCCACTTTCAAAATCAATTCTGAAGCAGACTGAACCGCACGCTGCCGCTGCCGCTGCCACTGCTGCCTGCTGCCCGTGTCGGTGGTTGCCTCGCGCAAGACAGCGGCATGTGCACAATCATGACTACAGGGGTCAAAGCCAAAGTTCCTTTCCCCCAATTCCTTCTCAAACCATGGCTGAGATCAACCCCCACTACAGTCCATTGGGATAATCAGAACGCAAGAACTCGACAAACACTGAGGTACAGTGTGATATTCACAATACACACAGTGTGTGTTATTCACACGTATACTCGCACGGTAGTCTCTCTGGCGGGCAGGCAGAGTTAAATGGGAGGAGCTTACGCAGTGTGACACATTAAGAAAACCACATTCTCAAATCAGCCTTCGTTTTTTCAAATTGGCGCGCAGAACACCTAGTGCTCAGTATTTACACCGCGCACGCAAACGCGAGATTAAGCCACGCGGTGGACCATTAGCAGTGGAGACAGTGTAGTTAAGAAAACCTCACAAAGTGATATTTCATGCCATGTCAACCTTTATATACAGCCCACTCGCCACCACGACAAGGCACAGGCAGCAGAATGGGACCATACACTCTCAGGTAAGTCCATGCCACTCTAGTACGGTTAGGTGACACCTGTATGCTTTTTGTAAGGGTTGACCCTGCTATTGCCTTCATGAAACTGCTTAGTCCTTCATTGCATAGAGTCAATCAAGGTACTGGAAACATTATCAGAGTTTGCTCCATATTGACATGAAGCATCACGCGTTTCGCAGATTTGCGGCTGCACATTCCTTGATGCGAATGGATTGAGATCTGGTGACGGTGAGGGCCATTTGAGTACATGAACCATTACATGTTCAAGAAACCAGTCTGAAGATTGATTCGCAGCTTATAATGACAGGCGCGTTATCCAGCTGGAAAGAGCCATCAGAAGATGGGTACACTTTGGTCATAACGGGATGGACATGGTCAAGCAAACAATACTCAGGTAGGGCTGTGGCGTGACACGGATGCCTCAATTTGGTACTAAAGGGGCCCAAAGTGTGCAAAGACAATATCCCCCACACCATTGCAACCACCACCAGTCCGAACCGTTGATACAAGGCAGGATGCTTTCATGTTGTTTACGCAAATTCTGACCCACCTATCCGAAATGTCGCAAGCAGAAATCGAGACTCCATCAGACCAGGCAACCTTTTCTAATGTTCTATTGTCCAATTTTTGTGAGCCTGTGTGAAATTGTGAAGCCTCTGTTTCCTTGTTCTAGCTGACCAGAGTGGCATCCGGTGTAGGTCCTTCTGCTGCTGTATGCCCATCCGCCTCAAGGTTCAACTGTTTGTGCGTTCAGAGATGCTCTTCTGCATACCTTGGTTGATAAACGAGGTGGTGATTATTTTGAGTTACTGTGCCTTTCTATCAGCTTGAACAGTCTGGCCATCTCCGCTGACTCTTGCTTTCAACAAGGCATTTGCGCCCACAGCACTGCCACTCACGTGGATATTTCTCTTTTTTGGAACATTCTCTGTAAACCCTAGAGAGGTTTGTAGCGTGAAATACCAGAGTAGATCAGCAGTTTCTGAAATACTCAGACTAGCCCGTCTGGCACCAATAAACCATGGCACGTTCAAAGTCACTTAAATCACCTTTCTTCCCCATTCTGATGCTTCGGTTTTGAAATGCAGCAGATCGTCTGACCAAGTCTAAAGCCTAAATGCATTGAAGCTGCCATGTGATGGCTGATAGAAAATTTGCGTTATACGAGAGCATTCAACAGGTGCACCTAATAAAGTGGCCGGTGAGTGAATAAGACTTGAAAAACATAAATAGGCGTGAAGAGCACAAGACATAAGGCGTTTAACCTCTAATTTTTCCTCCAAACTAATGCTTCTCAAATCTGTGCTCCAATAGACGATGTACCACATTCATGTTGTCATACATTTTCGTTTGTGTGCCTCCGGCATGTTTATTAGCAACGTTATCCTTCTCCTTCTCTTCTTCGCTACTGGAATTGGCTAGCCCCACCAGAAGTAAAATAATCTCTGTCCACCTCAAAAGAGAAACCCTCTGAGCATGCGCATTTCAATGTTTCAAGACCAATACACATTACATTTGGCTGGTGGGGCTAGCTAGAGCATAGGGCTAGAGCCCATAGACATCTTATAGCATAGACGCAGCACTGGCTGCTGGGACGCGAGAAATACCGCCGCCATCTTGGAGTGGTCAACTGGGAGCAGCAACAGGTGGCGTCTACAGCAGAACCAGAATGCCGGGCTGTTGTTTATGGAGTTAGAATCATGCCAAAACCCCACACACTCGCAAAACGTGTTTTACTCACGCACAATCGATTCACACACCAACCAAAACTGTGTTTACTCACGCACCACAACGATTCACACACGCACAAAACGTGTTCTACTCACGCCCCACAACGATCACACACGCACAAAACGTGTTTTACTCACGCACAACGATTCACACACACACACAAAACGTGTTTCACTCACGCCACACAACGATTCACACACACACAAAACGTGTTTCACTCACGCCCACAACGATTCACACACACACAAAAGTGGTTTTACTCACGCACAACGATTCACACACACACACACACACACACACTCAGAAACATATTTCTTCAATTACAAAAAAAAATCCTTCAAGTACAAAAAAATTCTACAAGTACGGAACTGAAATACAAGTACGGAACTGCATGTGCGCGTACGGATCAGCGAGCGGAAAATTAGTGCGCAAAAAGTCACGTGACAAACAAAAATGTCCTGTGATTTCACAATACACAACATCAGGTGGCTGCTTTGAGTCAGTTTAAGGTCGCCAGGACGAATTTTTTTTCTCCCCAAAATCTTTCAAACGTGTGTTTGATTCGACTTGCCGCCCCTTGGACTCGGAATCGTACAGACGGATACCTGCTCAGAAAGACAAGAGAAGAAAAGACCCTTAGAAAGATTTGTGGGGGGAGAAAAAATATCATCCTGGCGGCCTAAACTGACTCAAAAGCGCCACCTGATGTTGTGTAAAACACATTTTTTGTGTGTGTGAATCGTTGTGTGCGTGAGTGAAACACGTTTTGTGTGTGTGTGAATCGTTGTGTGCGTGAGAGTGAAACACGTTTTGTGTGTTGTGTGAATCGTTGTGCGGTGAGGTAAAACACGTTTTTTGTGCGTGTGTGAATCGTTGTGTGCGTGATGTAGAACACGTTTTGCGAGTGTGTGGGGTTTTGCATGATTCTAAACTCCATAGTGTGTTCAGCGTATACTGCCACAAATTCAGCGGACCATCCACAATAGGAATCGGGGGATTACTTTTCACCAAGTAAGATTAAACATTACCGTACTATTGGTTGTATTTTGTTGGAGTAATATTACCAGTATTTTTTGTCTTCGATAGTAGGGGAGAGCCGGGTCGATTGAAACACTGGACGATTGAAACACAGCGATTTCCTTGAAAACCACGCAATGCTTTCACGTCAAAATTCGGCACTTCGTTCAGCAAGCAAGACTGACCAACCTCCGCGAAATTTCGTTGCAATGCGCGTTGTCAACCCGTCCGTCAAAGATGTTATCCCGTCACACACTGTTTCCGAGAGCCTGTAGAGTAAAAATCCTTTCTTCTGTAAGTAAAAATCCGTTCACCTCCTTCATAGGAGCGCAGTGGCAGCTTCTCGCTCTCGCGTTCGCGTCCAGAGTCAGTAGGTTGTCAAAATTTCAATCCGAAAAGAGAATGTCCAACTTTGTTCCACCAAAAATACATTAAAAATGGTGCTGGACCGGCTACCAGGTAAACCGTTCCAGCGCACGGAGTATATTCGGACATTGATTGAACCGGTCATTAATAATGATCTTGAACTTTATAATTTGAAACAACAGAAACAATATATACTTACCATAACTATATATATAATCACAACTAACTGTCTACATCACAACACATATTATTATACTGAGGTCTCAACCACTGTCCAGGTGCCAGACCGTGTGTCGTCGCCACAGCCAATGGCAGAAGCAGGTCTCGCGTGATTCAGTTACCCTCAGTGGAGATGCGGGACCACTGGTCACAGTTGTGCTCTGGCATAGGCAATGCGCAGGGTGACCTCATTCCGCCATTCTTCATCTTCCCGTTAAGCGGTTACAAAGACCACTTCCTAAGGGATGGGACCTCGTTGGGCTGTTCTGGCAACGCGGCAACCCAACCTGGCTGGGATGAAGGGACGAAGACTTCCTTCCTGTAGCCTGGCCCACTTCACCAGGCACACCGGTGTGTCCAAGGATCGAAGCTGCTCCTCCTGCTCGACACCAATCACCCTATATCTCATCGACCTCTCATTGCACTAGCAGCAATTGATTACTGCAGAGCCAATGGCATAGTGCTGCTGTCATCCCTCCCCTCTGCAGCTGCCCCACAGGTTCGCAGCCAATGGAACATTAGATTGTCTTCGGCCTCCTAACAGGGGTACGTAAACAGTTGCGTGCGGCGGACAGGTGGATGAGGAGCCACCCAGGATCCACATACATCTACTATTTATGATGTGCCCTCCATTGTTGCTGGAAGCCTTAACCAAAGCTGCAACAACAGTGAATACAACATCACCTCCGGTGTCTCCAAGTCCAGGGATCTGGCCTTTCAAACCCCTCCGCATTTGAGGAAAAGAGGACTTCGCCGGTCCTATTCCACGAGACGGTCCTCCCTCCCCAGGCTTCGGTGTGACGAGGTCAGCGCCTTCTCCAGGTGCCACTTCAGGTAGGAAAAGTTCAATCAGAAGCAACAGAGGACTAAACAGAGTTCATAATACATAAATAAATAGTCCCATAAGTCCAAGTTCATAAAAAGTCCATAGGTTAGTGTACGGCAGAGAGCTGCTAGACCACCAGCTTACAACGTGTCAAAGGATCAGGAGGGTGAGTTTATAAAACTTTTTTTTATTTAAAAGTGTGTATTTTTTAAATGTGTCCAGACATGGATGTACCTGGACAAGCTGCCAGCCTGACAAGAGATGCCGGGCCTGACGAAGCTGCGCTATGAGCTGCCGGGTACCTGATGAAGCATCGTCCGGCGCTTACCCTAGGCCGGACTTAGAAAGATAACAAAGAGAAGAGGGAGAAAGTGGCAAGTGGAGTTACTCTTGCATCTCATATCTTGTCTGGCCTTCCTTTGTCTACAGTCATGTAGACCTACCGCATTTAAAGTAATTCAATTAGCATAAAAATTTAATTTAATGTTTTCAGGACAACTGCTATTCTTACCAGCACCCCGGTGAGGGCTGCTTTAGAGGCGGAAAAGCAGGGAACCCTGAAGCAGCGGTCGTCCGCCAAGCAGCCTCCCTTCCTCTCGGCGCTCCCAGAAGAGGGCTGTTCTCGCCTGCTCCTGATATGCCGCCCCCCTTGCTGGAATCACCCCTGGTGCCACCTCAGCTGCTCCTCCCACCCCCACCTTAGGACTAATTTGTCCTATTCTGGATGCAGTAGAGTTCACCACTATTGCTGCCTCTACTTCTCCAACTTGCCTATCCAACAAGGACGTCAGCTGCCTCGTGTGCTGCGAGTCCTTCAGCACCTCGATGCTTGGGGAAGAGTGGGTCCAGTGTGTTTTTTGCTACAAGTGGTCGCATGAGGCTTGCACCGACGGGAGTACACCCTACCTGTGTCACCTGTGTGACAAAGAATAAAATGATTTAGCCTACTATACTGTCCATGTGTCTCATCCACCAGCCATTAACATCCATCAGCTAGAGTGCAATCTTAATCAAAGTTCTGCTTATTATATGATTTCAACATAATGTTCATTGTAATGTGCAGGACTATTACGCAATTATTTATCACATAAAATAAGCCACTTGCCTCTCCACAGAGACTCCGGATGCGTCTGTGCACCGGGCTGAGTGCGTCGAAAAGAAATGAACCCCGTAAGGCGCATGGATAAATTTCAGCTGTAACAGCTGTTATCCTGTTGACCTGGTAGTTTTTGTTTAAAATAAATAAAAGGATGTTCAACTGTGTATCCCTAAACATGACTTAGGACAGGGAAATAAATAAATTGAATGCAAATTTAGTCGTCCAAAAGAAGAAAGGTGAGTTTTTATAGAAATCTGCATCTTGACAATTACGCACGGGCCAAAAATATATTTTGACCTATTTATATTATGCGGAATTATGTGAAATTTTAGCAATGACAAGTACGCTAGTATGTTGTCTGGTATGTTGCATAAAGACAAGAGTAAGGTCAATAGTTTATTTTTAAAATATGCCGTTTCATTCGTCCCGCATGTGTGTTTCAAACGTCCCGACTAGGCGGGGCATTTACGTTCAAAGTTAAAAAAACAGCTCGATCATCCAACATATGTATTAAATTACACTTGTAACTAAGAGAACACACATCTGAGTTGTTGATCACATGTTAAAATTATTTGTATACGTCCTAGGCATGTGTCCCCCCGTTAATATAAATTGCCATGGACTGTATTATGCGTTACGTGTTTAGTTTGCGTGTCTTTAAACAGATGGACGTACACATATACACACGCACACCCGCATTCATTCATTCTTTTTAACACTCACTCCCGGGTAAAAGAATGTTTTCTCGCGATCAAATACTCATCAATCCTAAAAGTTATGGGCATGTACACGATGTCTGTGTCAAGAAAATATGTGTTTGCTGTAAGGTGTTTGCAGATGCATTGATTTAAAAGTACAACTTATTACCGCTGTATCAGCTGTTTTCACCTGCTTTCCCAAATAATTTATCAAGAATGTGTGGCTAGGTAGATGAGAGAAGCAAAGTGTATGCGCGAGGTGCACAAGCAACATTATGCATGCGCCCTTAAAATAGCATCTGAACACGCCACTGACTTTAAACCAGGTAATTCCTCTTTTGTGGCGGAAGTGGTTTCTGAAACGGCAAGATAGCGCCAGGGAACGCTTGCGCCAGAACACGCTTCCTCCTTTCGCCGAGCCGTCCAGTCAGTGATTAAGTCAATTGCGCCGGATGCAAGATAGGGCCCCTCTGAGGTTTCGGGTTAGGGTTAGGGTTATTCCCAGAGACCCACAATAAATTATACAGTCCCCTCCAATAGTATTTGAACAGTGAGTTGCTGTACACTGGAAACATTTGAGTTTGACACGAAAAGATGAATATGAGACAAGAGACACACATTTCAGCTTTTATTTTCAGGTATTTACATCTGGATTCGATAAATAACTTAGAAGATAGCATTATTTCTCAAGGAACACCACATTTTTAGGGGAGCAAAAGTATTGGAACATGTGACTGACAGGTGTGTTTTGTTGCCCAGGTGTGTCCTATTACATTGATCATTCAAATAATAAATAGCGCTGAATGTCTATGCTTAGTTTCAGATTTGGGTTTTGCCTGTGCAGACTGCAATTATTATAGTTAGAGGTGTAACCAACATGAAAACCAGAGAGCTGTCTATGGGTGAAAAAGAAGCAATTGTGAAGCTGAGAGAAGATGGAAACTCCATCAGAGCCATTGCACAAATATTGGCAATAGCCACCATTTGGAATGTCCTGAAGAAGAAAGAAACCACTGGTGTACTAAGTAACAGACGTCAAACGGGTAGACCAAGGAAAACAACAGCAGTTGACGACAGAAACATGTGAGAGCTGTAAAGAAAGACCCTAAAACAACTGTTGTTGACATCAGCAACAACCTCCAGAGGGCAGGAGAGTGAAAGGTATTCATTATCTACTGTTCGCAGAAGACTTCATGAACAAAAGTACAGGGGCTACACCAGAAGATGCAAACCACTCATTAGCAAAAAGAATAAGAAGGCCAGGCTGGATTTTGCCAAAAAGTACAGAGACAAGCCTCAAAAATTCTGGGACAACGTTTTATGGACTGATGAGACAAAGATTAACCTTTACCAAATTGATGGAAAGGCTAAACTTTGGAGAAAGAAAGGATCTGTTCATGACCCCAAACACACAAGCTCATCTGTGAAACACGGTGGAGGCAATGTCATGGCTTGCGCTTGCATGGCTTCTTCTGGGATGGGCTCATTAATCTTCATTGATGATGTAACACAGGATGGCAACAGCAAAATAAACTCAGAAGTCAGACAGGAACATTTTGTCTGCCAATTTAAAGAAAAATGCAACCAAACTGATTGGAAGATCATTCATCATGCAACAAGATAATGATCCAAAACACACTGCAAACACATCAAAGGAGTTCATCAGGGGCAAGAAGTGGAAGGTTTTAGACTGGCCAAGTCAATCTCCAGACTTAAACCCTATGGGGCATGCTTTTTATCTGCTAAAGAGGAGACTGAAGGGAGTAACCCCCCCAAAACAAACAACAACTGAAAGGGGCTGCGGTGAAAGCCTGGAAAAGCATCACAAAAGAAGAATGCACAAGTTTGGTGATGTCAATGGGTCACAATCACAGGCTTGATGCAGTTATTGCAAGCAAAGGATTTGCAACAAAATATTAAGTCTTGTTCACATAAAAATGTAGTGTTCCTTTACAAATAATGCCATCTTCTAAGTTATTTATCGGATCCAGATGTAAATACCTGGAAATAAAAGCTGAAATGTGTATCTCGTGTCTCATATTCAACTTTTGGTGTCAAACCCAAATGTTTCCAGTCTACAGCAAATATAAAAGAATTGGCCTCACTGTTCCAATACTATTGGAGGGGACTGTATATCATACCACCACCACTGGGAAGTGCCAACAATTCTCCATCCATATGGGGGGGGGGGGTGCTTGTGGACAGTGGGCTCTCCGCGGTGCCCGTGGTTCCCGGGCTGCGGCGCCCGCGTTTCCCGGGCCATCCATTCATTCACGGGGCACTGGCGGGAGACGTGGAAGTGCCGTGGCTGCACTCACGGTGCCCGCCGTTCCCGGGCCGCGGTGCCCACGGTTCCCTGGCCATTCATTCATTCTTTCACGGGGCACGGCGGGAGTCGCGGGAGTGCCTGGACCGCGGTCACGGTGAATGTTCATCTCTCTCTCTCTCTCTCTCTCTCTCTCTCTCTCTCTCTCTCTCTCTCTCTCTCTCTCTCTCTCTCTCTCTCTCTCTCTCTCTCTCTCTCTCTCTCTCTCGTTTTGTGGAGGTCTTCTTAAAAAAACTGAAATATTGACATATATATAACTAGAGGGTGCACTGTATTATATGCGCACACCCCTTCTGAAGCCCCTCTCTCTTTCTCTCTCCCTCATTCTCTCCCTCATTTCGTTTTGTGGAGCATGGTTTACATTTTGTTCTGTGTAGCACGAAAAAAGTTGGACAATCGTGCTCTGGGGCATGATTCAATAGATTAACGTTTGTGCGCATGAACACGAAATCGTGTGACACCGGGTTAGAGTAGCACAATGGCTGGGATGCCGGGGAGGTGGTCGTCCACCTCGCCCTGGCGCTGGAGGGGGCGGCGGTGCAGACGCTCCTGGACCTGGCCCCAGCAGACCAACGGGCCCTGATTCGGGCGTTGGAGAGGCGTTTCGGGCAGTGGGCAGTCGTGAACCACAGCCGGGAGCTACTAACCAACCTCCGTCACCGGGAAGGGAAACGGTTGGGGTCCTATGCAGCGGACAGCTTTACGCCCAGCGGGGCTACCCCGACTTCCCTGCTGCGGCTAGGGATAAGCTCTCACACATATTTAATTAATTGTTTCAAATAACCCTGCCTCGTTAAATCAATGAGCTTGGTGTTTTCCTCTCAAGAATAGGTTAGATATTGTGTCACTATAAAATCTGTCCATGCACGTCTCTCACAGAGTGAGGTAACAAGCCACCAGACAAGCCATCAGACAAAAAAACGAGTCAAGTTAATTAAAAAAGTAACTTATTAATTACAAGTCTAAACTGCGTAAAATAGAAACATCCAAGGTGCCTTTTGAAGGGAACCTTGGAATATCTGTCTATTTCCAAACCAGCGGACCTTAGTTTACGACAAAAACAACACAATTGATAAACCAACGTGGTTTGTAGCCATGTAAGTAGCAGAGGGGGCGGTCGATGACAACCACCATAGCAACCATGAGTAACGTGACGTTGACGGAGGCCATAGGTCATGTCACATGTTTAAAGCTCTTATTGTATTTAATTAATTTAAATAATATTATATATATACAATTATTTATTTGTAAAATTATAAGTAGACCATAGCTTTTAATAAATTATCATTATAACAAGATCTGTATCTATCTGACCATTGGAAATCCACTTCCACCAATGTGGAAGTGGATTAACCAAGTTCAGGTATAACCAGACAATATTAAAAATATTTATAACATAAAAACTAGGCTATACGTACAGCATACCATATATTGGGTTATAGGCCAAATTCGGTTTAAATGTCATGCCCCTGCTGGCCCACAACTAGATCGTCGCGTCCCAGCAACCGAAGTCGTTGAAACATGCTAGTGAGAGCATAAAACCTTCCCAATAACTATCGAATATTAAAAGTGGAAGAGGGAAGAGGGAAAGCATTTGAACGTGCAGTGCACGTTCAAATGTAAGTGAAGTTATATTAAAGTTTTCAGAAATATATTGTGCCGTATTGGTTTTTATAGATTCATCATGTTAATGCAAATAATCAAGCTTAAAGACCTGTGCCACTTTTCAAACGTTTTTGCAACTTAATGATACGTTGCTATATTTTGCATGGACATAGCTGGTGTTAAACACCACTGTCACCAATGTCAATTTACTCGCTCACAAGATTACATTATTTATGTATACTTATTGTATGGACGTAGCTGGTGTTAAACACCACTGTCACCAATGTCAATTTACTCGCTCACAAGATTACATTATTTATGTATACCTATTTATGTTTGTGTTTAATCTTTTTTTTTAGGGTCAGCCCAGCAAACGGAGGCTTTTGTGCACCTTAGGGTGGCGCACAAACATTTGTTTACCGGTGGAAGGGATACTGCCACTATCGGTGAGAAGCTCTTGCAGGATTCAATGTTGTCAAATAAATGCACCACGACCATTTGCAATGTTTGTAATTTGTAATTAACGTATATAATTGTATTTTATATAATATACTTATGTGTTCAAAGCACTGGTAGATTGTAGGTATACATAAATGAATGAATCAGATCAGTTAAATTATATATATAAATAAATACATGTTTATCATCACTTTCTTCAACCATACTGTAAATTTGATGCATGAATTAAGTTCTCAGACAATTTCACTTAGTTTTATAATTTTTTTTAATAAAGACGATTCGATCAACCGCAACAAAGCTTTTGTGACTTCCTCAAAGAGGCTCCATGCGAAGGAAACATGACCGCATTCATAACAGACAAAAGTCAAATAAATATCGATCTGCTGGATTGCTGCCATGTTTAATTCATAAGCGCACTTGTGTTTTCAAGTGGAACCGCAGTATTAAAAAAACGGAAGTGGAAGCGCTTCCACACTAGCAAGTCGTTCCAAAGTCTTAACATTACAAACGCTAGAAGCACTCGAGCTAGCGCTCTAGTCTCATCTCCATAGGACGCAACTAACAAGGACGCGTCCTAGCAAGGCTGCAGCCTTCACATTGGGAAACAGCCACTGAACACGCCTTGCGAGGTGGACCAACGTATTTATTTCACGCTTTGGCGTGATACCGGCTTGAATATTGTTGGCTTTCACGTGACGTCATAGGCTTTCCAAATATGGGGTTTCCACCATTATTGTGCCCCTCCATAGTATGAAATGATAAGGAAATGTATGCCAAACCACAACTTCTTCACTTCTTATATTGATTTTCATGGCTTTACAGCAACAAAACCTAAAACAAGAGCTAGACAAGCAGAGTAAATGTGTACAAGTGCTTTCTAAATGTACCTTCAGGTCTGGAAAGTCATGTTAAGTTGCGATATTTAAAGAAAATATCCGTCATAGGAGTCGACTAGTGGTGGTTCGGTCGCGAACTGATTCGTTCGAACGAACGAATCGTTAGAACGAACGAACCGAACTGGTTCTTCTCTCTCGTTCGCCTCGTTCGTCTCGTTCGTCTCGTTCGTGACTCAGAATTGACTCCTCCCAGACCCACGAGTCGACTCGCTGACAGTTCGTTCACTCACTCACTGTGTGAGTGCAGTAAACATACTTGGAACGTCCATGTAGGCCTACGCAGCAGCACTATGCGCAGATGCCGCATGAGATGCCGCACGGCATATCATTATTAACTAACGCATTATCTCTGAGGTAAAGTAAAGCCTCAGGTGGTTCGTTACATTTTCTTGTCGAGTAGCCTGATGTTTACATTTTGGGGTTAGGGTTACACATTGTTCGTTTATCTCGGGTATTTTTTTAATATATACAATTAACGATATTGACTCACCTTTCAGGATGAAGTCAGCAGCTGATGACCGACGTAAGTTCCACGATCCTTTGAGAGTCTGAGTCTGACAGACTCAGAGTCAGCAGAACCGTGCACATTCCATGACCATGATTCGATTCACCATTCGATTCACCGGAAACTCGACTGAACCTGTTCAGTCGAGTTTCCGGTAGCACTGAGTCTGACTGACTCAGCTGAGAACCATGCAATGGGTGCATTCCATGATGCGATTCACCGCTACCGGAAACGGAAACTGGACTGAACGAACGAACGAACGAACGATTCGCGAACGACTCATCTTGGCGAACTGACTGACGCGAACTGGTTCACGTAAACGAATCATTGAATCCACCATTAGAGTCGACCCGTTCACGATTCCAAGTGAGCGGTTTGATTCAGAATGTTTTCCGCCTATCGAGCAGTCCGATTTGTTCAGCTACCTGGTTCTACAGACGAGCTATTACACAAACGACCAGTTCAAATGCTACAAGAGTTTGGAGGAATACAATCAAGTTGTGTCGGGTTTTGTGGCCTCAGTGAAAGGAACTATGGCAGCAGGAAAACATGTTGTTGCAAAAGTGCGACATTCACAGCGAATGAACGATCCTCTAGTCGATGGATCATAGCTGGGACAGATGGAGCTGTTTTATCCGCACATCGTTCGGGGTTGCAAAGCTGGGTTAGCCGAATCCTGCTTGCATGTAGCTAGCGCAATGTTTTACATAGAATGTTGGACAAGAATAAACGGCAAACAAGCTTGCACTCAAGTCAAATGCTCTTGGCTTCTACAGACGTATGTAAGTGAAGTGTCGTATGCAAGGATTAGGGACATAGACTTTACTTCTGCAAAGAAACTGAAAGAAAACGTAGATGCTTCAATCGATAGTTTTTCAGAGAATACAGGCTTAGACCAGGAAATAAACAACCAGAAGAAATTTGGAAGGGTTTTATGCAATAATAACTAAGTATCTATATTATAATGACTCAATGACAATCCAAATAATTTGCTTTAAACTTTTTTTGCTTTAAATTACTATAGTTCAACTCACCAATGGAATAAACTGTTATCTTTTGCCTATTAGCTATGGCTATGCATTAAGCCTAATAAACTATGCCAACACAATGCAGATCCATTTAACTATTGTGGCATTCCTCCGCTGCCACGTCCTCTATTCGGGAGAGTCGAGGCCGGGATATACCGCCGGTGGTCAACAGCCGGCGACAAATCCCGGCCTCCCGAGAGTCGTAATCGGCCAAACGAGGAACACCTGGGGAAAAGGCACCCAGGCGTTAAAAGGAGGCCACCGACCGACAGAGGGGCGGCAGTCGAGTGGAAGAGAGGACGACGCCAAGGAACCGGCCTCCATGGAGTGAGCCGCACGGCGGACACCTGGACCATGTATTGAGCAATCACCTTCTTTGATGTACCGTGTGTGTTTCTGTGAACATGTACATTGGACTGCATAGCGGGTGAAATAAACCGCCGTTTGAGGCTTTGGACCCTCTTATCCTGCCTGGTATTTACTTTAAGCCTCCTCTACCGTACCGAGTTCATACACTATTTACTTGGAAAACTATAGTTACATTGGTACACCAATATCAATTAGCAAAACATAGTCACATTTCAAATGCGAGTACTGGTCATTGACCACCACACCCAATAGTACACAGATTAAATGAAACAGTATTCCAAAACCCTTTACCTCTAAATCCTATAGGCGACAAATATAACTAAATAATACCTTGGGTATCCACTGAGTTACACTGAGTAGTCACATGGTGCAGGCCTGATACGAAGCTTCGGATCATAGAAGCCACAAACACTACTTCGCGCCAATACGCCGAGAACAAATGAAACTGTTCGCCAGCAACACTGGCCGCCGTCCATGCTGCGAGCGTGCCGAGCCGGCGGAAAGGTGAGACGTCCTCCAAACCGTCAACCGAGATGTCCGGCGACCCGAGTAGTCCCTTGTCCGCTGGACTCCTCCGTCCTCCTGGTCCTCGTGCTTCAAGCCGAGCAGTCAAGCCGAGTAGTCCAAACGATGCACATTATGGCCGGTTCAGACTACACGATTCTCAGACATTCCTCCACGATTTAACATGTCACACTATACGATCACAGAGCCAGGAAATCGGGCATTGTCACGTCGGAAGACTGGCCACACTACAAGATTCGAGGGTGCGATGCTCTTTACTTTGTGTCATTCACATTTACAGGATATTTAGAAAATCAAAGGTTTAGAACTGACATAAATGTTTTTTACATTTTTGTCATAAAGGTTCCAGTAGTTTTTATATCTGCTCAATGCAGCAACTCCTCACAGTAGTTGCATTGCGAGTGACATGAGCGATGTAAACTTACTGCCGCATTTCAACCAAAGTTGTCTCCATTATGTTGTTTCATTTTCTCTCGTTTTCTTCATTAGCATTCTTCTTCTTGCTATTGATGGCATTCATTTTTTGAAGTAGTTACTGTGTACTCAGCGTAGTGCAGTGTCAGTTGGTAAACACTGAGCTCCAGCTGTTCGTAGGGTTCCCTAATGGCCGGCTCAGACTACACGATTTCAGCCCGATTTTGCCCCGATTCTTTCGTCGCAGACAAATTTGCGAATCGTACACGATTTTTTTGACAGGTCAGCGACGAGACGAGGATCTGCTACGTTTTCGTCTGCGACGTTCGAAAGCCCCACGACGAAAAGTTTAGCATGTCGGAATTTTTTGGGGAATCGCATGACGTAGCTATCATGAGGGAACCACGCCCCCAGTTGCGTGAGGGAACCCTACGAACAGCTGGAGCTCAGTGTTTACCAAATGACTTCACTGCACTACGCTGAGTACACAGTAACTACTACAAAAAATGAATGCGATCAATAGCAAGAAGAAGAATACTAATGAAGAAAACGAGAGAAAATGGAACAACATAATGGAGACAACTTTGGTTGAAATGCGGCAGTATATTTACATCGCTCATGTCACTCGCAACGCAACTACTGTCAGGAGTTGCTGCATTGAGCAGATATAAAAACTACTGGAACCTTTATGACAAAAATGTAAAAAACATTTATGTCAGTTCTAAACCTTTGATTTTCTAAATATCTTGTAAACGTGAATGACACAAAGAGCATCGCACCCTAGAATCGTGTAGTGTGGCCAGTCTTCCGACGAGACAACGCCCGATTTCCTGGCTCTGGGATCGTATAGTGTGACATGTTAAATCGTGGAGGGATGTCTGAGAATCGTGTAGTCTGAGCCGGCCATAACGCAACTGGGGGCGGCGTTCCCTCATGTCAACAATGGATACGTCATGCGATTCCTCAAAAAATTCTGACATGCTAAACTTTTCGTCGTGGGGCTTTCGAACGTCACAGACAAAAACATTGCAGATCGCAAGCATGTCACATTATAAGACCTCGTCTCGTCGCCGACCTGTAAAAATCGTGTACGATTCGCAAATTTGTCTGCGACGAAAGAATTGGGGCAAAATCGGGCTGAAATCGTGTAGTCTGAACCGGCCATTACAGACGTCTGATGGCCGGCTCAGGCTACACGATTTCAGCGTGTAGTGTGGCCAGTCTTCCGACGAGACAACGCCCGATTTCCTGGCTCTGGGATCGTATAGTGTGACATGTTAAATCGTGGAGGGATGTCTGAGAATCGTGTAGTCTGAGCCGGCCATGAGCTGGACACCTTGAGCAAAGTCCACGACTAATAAACTAGCTCTAGCCGAGTTAGCTTCCTGATGCTCTTCAGTGGTTCAGTCCGAGTTCATGAATTAAGGCACCATAACACAACTACTCTACTGTACAATGCTTCCGTAAGAGTCTTTAGTCATTTGTCTAACAACCGTAATGCTTTACTGAGTGTTTTACCCAAATAAACTGTGTCCTGGAGCTCATCTCAACATGTCTCGTCCCGTTTTTCCCCTTTCGTTCTCTCCTTTTGTTCCCCACACTTCGTTATGACCCTTCACCTTACACTCGTTTCTCATTGGCTTAGAAAATAAACAAAATGCAAACTTTACATTTGAATTTCTTTGTAGGCCTACACGGTATTTAAAATAAAACATTCTCAAAACATTCCCAGCATCATGAACATAGTGATAAAGAAAACAAAATACAATTTACATCATGTAAATAACAATGCACGAACTGTATGAACCTCTGCCATATCATATATATGCATAGTTTTTAACCTTTTAATTCCTATTTATTTTATTAATGAACTTATTCTACTTATACTTCTGTTTATACTATTTATTAATTCCTATTTATTATATTAATGAACTTTTAATAGTTACGCCTCAATTTCCAAAGGGCTACATCATTATTATTATTCTGGGAATGGGATAGCTGACATGACTGATTAGCGCGTAAGTGCTGCGCTTCTGGAGAGCGATCATCGGAAACAAGGCTGAATCAATATTTGTAAACTCTAGATGTCGCATTAATTATTTCAATGGCGCATGCAGGCTACACATTGCCCCCCCCCCCCCCCCCCATACCCCCGGCCTGTCAGAAGTATTGTATGAACAGAAGTACAGCCATTAAATGTCCATGTTTGTTAAACGCTGGGTACAATTTATGCAGTGTTGATTTCTCCCCCTGAGGGATAAGCCGATTAAAGAAGACGGCCACACAACCGCCGGCGCCCACAACCGCTGGCACTCTCTTTAAACGGTTATTCAGAATCAGAATCAGAATCAGAATCAGAAAGGATTTAATTGCCAAGAAGGGTTTTACCCCAACCAGGAATTTGGCTTGGTGAATAAGGTGCATACATTAAGACAATAACAATGAAAAAACAGTGATATATATATAATACAATATAAACAAGCAGGGACATAAGTGATCAACTAAAAATAGGATAAAATAGAATAAAATAAAAAGATACTTAAAAATGTATAAGAATTTGCAAATTGGTGATGGGTATGAGTGCCAGAGTCAGTGACAGTCAGTGGGGGTGGCGGTCCCGGGACCTGTTAAGGATCCCAACTGAAGAGGGGAAGAAACTGTTCAAGTGGCGGGAGGTTTTGGTCCTGATGGACCGCAGCCTCCTGCCAGAGGAGAGAGATCCAAATAGACTGTGACCAGGATGGGAGGGGTCGGCCATAATCCTGCCTGCCCACCTCAGTGCCCTGGAGCTGTGCAGGACACTATTATTATTCTGCACACATCTCAAATGTCATGGCACCGGGATGAAGTTAGTTTGTTGTTCGATATTCTACAGATATTCAACAGATATTCGGATATTCATTTCCTATGGAAAATTGCTTTTTGCTCAATAGCCTCCGAGTTAAGGGACCCAGACACCACAGACCAATGCAGACCTGTCCTGCTATGTGGTACTAACAAGACACACCTCACTAAAAATCCATATTTTGCACCTGGCTTTTTGCTTTTTGGGTTTGAGAAAGGAGCTATATAAATGTAAATTATTATTATTACTATTATTATTATTATTTACCTGTTGTGAACAAATGGCCCCGTAAGGACATTTCAATTCAATTAAATTAAAATAATGAAGTAACTTCCCCAACGCTGGTGACATACCAGTTAAACCTGTCCTACCAAATGACAAAGAAGAACAAGTTAGAGGAAGTCAAGAAAAGGCAATTGCTGTGTGTTTTATGTCGATGACAAGGTTGAGGACAATTGTGCCTTGTCCAAGTGCCAGGTTTGTTTTCAAATGTGATTTAAAAAAAAAAAAAAAAAACTTAAAAGTTGTGTTTACATCAGAAAATGTGGAAAGCATGAATTGGGGGTGTGGGGGGGGGGAGAGAGACACACACATTTCCATTTCATCTTTTCTCTCTGGTAACAGCCATAAGATTATCATATTGGATCCCTTCCACTTACTTTAACCCTAGGCTATACCCTAATGACTGAAGATCAATGGCTGATTGCCAAAAGATTCTGTTGAGTGTATAAAATACACCAGCTGGGTTGATTGAGAATCGCTTTACACCTATACTGTGTGCATAGTGTCATTCATTGCCATGGATTGCAAGAATGTTACAGAAAGGTCTCAAGCTAAAATGTTATTCGCAAAAACTTCTTTGGGTGTGTTCACATAATAGAATAGTCAATGAAAAACAGCAACAAAATGCTGAACGAAACAATACTTGGTTTCATTCCAATGCTCCTGCTGGTGCCCCTGGTGGACGGTAAAGCAAAAATCTGTTTTCATATATCTGGAAGAAGGGTGTTATTGCAAATGAAATAGTAGGTGCAAAAGAGTACAATAAATAAATAAATTAACAAAAGAATACAAATATACCATAAAGGCTCTGCCTTTTTCCATAGAAAATAAATTAATTTGAAGTGGGAAAACATATATTAAGGTGTGTTTGATTAGTATATCGTAGCAGAATACTTATGCATTAGTCTGGGGTGTCTGGGTCCCATAACTCGGAAGCTATTGAGCAAAAAGCCATTTTCTATAGGAAATTAATGGGATTCTTAAAATATTTGAAAAAAGGGATGTGCAAAATATGAATTTTTAGTGAGGTGAGTCTTGTGAGTACCATATAGCAGGACAGGTCTGCATTGGTCTGGTGTGTCTGGGTCCCATAACTCAGAAGCTATTGAGCAAAAAGCCTTTTTCCATAGGAAATTAATGGGATTTCTAACTCTGAAGCTATTGAGGAAATACTTCAATATTTAAAATATGTTTATAATAAAAACAAATCTTAAATTGGAACATTTCCTTGAGGCAGACATGAAACCTGGGATCATATCAAGATTTAAAAAGGTTGCTAACGTTGAGTTGACCTAATTCTATGAACCTAACGTTATCAGTTCTTAAATGTCAAGTACCTTCAACATGCTGATTGGGGCATGAAAGCACTATTATGTCCTGAAACTCCCAAGATAAGAAGTTCCATTTCAGGCAATAGTAACTGTAAAGTCAAACGTCGAATGCTGAGTGGAGAAAACTATTAAGGTTACTCTGCCTTATCTATTCCTATCTATTATCTATTATTATGCAAGAAAGAGAGAGATTTTTTTAAGCCGTGGTCAGTGGCACCGCAATTGACCTCGGTGCTCCTTCAAACTCTTAACGTTGATCGCAGAGCAAACAGCGGAACCTAGAGGACGACCCCTGTTAACTGTTAATACACTCACTTCAACCCGCCAGTGTTTCAGTCAAGAAGGCTTTGTCAAAATGTGAATAGTCGTCAGCACTTTTATACATGTAGATATTTCAAGGGGAACATTTGCATAGTTATCCAGTTCACTAGTGAAATGTCCTGAAAAGTTCCAATATTATTTATTATTTATTTTAAACTAAGCGTGTTTTTTCATTCTCAAAATATCCAAAAATGAACAAATTACTAAACAAGTGTTTAAACACTCGCACATCTTGACTATGTCATCTAGCTTGGCTCCAGCAGTCTCTCAATATCCAATCCAATTCACTCAGAGCCTCGGACAGCTTCCCGCCACCCAGGGTCACCTGCTCTTCAATTCAATTGAAGGGATTAGAGTCAACGCGGGGTCAGAGAGGGAGAGGGAGGAAAAACACATAGTGGCCGATTATAGCACAGCCATCATAAAACTGACTTGAATACACAAGTACTGTTGCCATAGCGGGCTACAGCAAGCTGAGGCTGTGGAATTAATGGAAGGGGTTTGTTTCGTACAACATCAGCATACAACTGAACGACGAGGGCTGGCTGCAAAGCTGTGGGTGTTTTTATTCCAGAGCCGCAAGACAAGTGCATTGATGTGCTGCAGAAGTGCCTCCCCTCACCTCCGCGGGGTCGGAGGCCCTAGGGATGCTCAGGAGACCTAGGGCCTCTCCTCACCACCCCTCTAGAGCTGCCCTAGTACTCAGGGGCCCGGCCTAAAGGCTGCTGTCTGCACTGCCCTCCGCACACTCCACGGTCCTAGGCTCGGTGAGGTGGCTGTAGGACAAATAGGTCATTATCTAGAAAAAATAAAGAAAGCAGCAAACGTCAATAATAATCATTTCTGTATGGATATGTGTACAGGAAACTATTTATGAACACTTTTTTTATGAACGATAATATAGGCTAATAGGGGGTAATTATTTTCATTTGGAATATGATTGTGTGTGAATATATTAAGTTGGGGTAATACCAAGGGAGGGAATAGACAGCAGGTGGGTTTGGCTGTCTCCGTCTCCTGCATGCTAACGTGTTAACCCTGCAGCTGTAATACAAGGTGGACACCGCTGGCTGAAGGCGTGGTACTCACTGTGATTAAAGTCAGGAGAGCTAGCATCATGCCCAGCATAACGTACAAGTTGTTTGTAAGGCCTCCCGCCCACAGCGGCCCGAGGATGGTGGCCAGACCCCCCACGGACCGACGCACACCTTGACTAAACCCTGGAGCATGGAGGGGCAAGGGGATGTTTGGTAACTTATTCAAAGTTTGCAAAGTACTTATTTATTTGCACTTTTATTTAAAATTCAAGTAACAAATATTTTTAACATCCCAATAACACAACATATATATCTTGAATAATTCATTTTTTGGGGGAAGATGCTTTTGGTCTAATGGAGGAATTTCAGTCACAGATCTTTTTATGAGATTCCTACTTTGAAATAGGAATGCTTCATTAGTACCTTTGAGGAGCATATATTTCAATGATCATAAACCCAAAGAAAAAATATAACCGCAAGCAGAGATTAAGGGGGTCCGAGCAAAATGAAAAGTCAAGAACACACTAATGGAAGATATATAAATAAGACATGTAATTATGAAGGAAAGATGTTCGCCTTAATGCCATACTGTGCCTCGGCTTTCAGGTGAATGGGCTGCAGAGCAATGGCCAAATGTCATGTTCAGCATAATTGTCTAATCAGGATTCATCTTTCAAACTAAGGATCACCAGTACAAGTCATTATTCCATTGAGCCACTGACAAACCCGAAATGTAGCCTCATTCACATGGTGAAAATGTCTATTGATAAGTGCACAACATCCAGAAAACTCCAAGCAAATGAATTAAGGGCTTTCTTAAAAGCAAATACCTGAAAAATCTTTGAAATTCTGGGGAAATTACACATTTGATGTCAAGAACACTAACGGAAGAAATATTAATATGACAGAGTTCATTATGAAGGGTGACCGAAGAAGTTCCCCTTAATGCCATACTATGTCTTGGCAGTCAGATTCTTGGAAACTAATGAGCTGGAATGTTGATTGCCTAATGAATTTCAGGTGCTGTTCAATGTTGTGTTTCTTAAATAAGTGGCAATGACAGAATGTCATGCTCAGCTTGTTCATCATGCTCTAATCAGGATTCAAACGTTTAAGATCACCCACCAGTACACAAGAGAATTAAGGGCTTTCTTAAAAGAGTACAGATCAGAAAATTTGCACTGTTAATGGTGTCCACCTAATGATAGCCGTATGGTAGTTATACAATATCAAAATAATCATATAGGCAAAATGGGTTGAGACTGTAGAGGTTTGGCTTTCTATGAAATTGTGGGAAAAGTAAACATTTTAGAGCAGAAGACCAGGGTGAAAAAGATGCATCTGATTTTAGAGATTAATATGATGAAAGAATTTCATCATAGTCCAGGTCAATCTCGTAAGGAGATATGAGGCTTGTTCATATTTTTTAATAGCTCCACCTTTGGGTGCAGTACCAAAATTTGGGTTTATTAGTAGTGGGGGGTATTGGTATCCACTTAATAATAGTTATATGTTTTTTTATACAATAACAAAATGGCCATATAAGTAAAATGGGCTAACTGCTCCAACTTTATTGGCCAATATTTCTCAAATGGAACTAAAACAAATTCTGTTCGATGATTTTTGTGGGGCTTGGTCTAAAGATTTTATGTGGCGATTTTGGTGAATTTTTGATTATTGTTGTAGCCTGTGAATCTTTTTAGCATGTTTAGCTTTAATATGAAATTGTGGGAAAAGTATACATTTTTAGTGCATAAGGCCCTGCGTCTGATTCTAGAGATTAATATTATGGAAGAATTTTGAGTCCAGGTCAATCTGGTGAGGAGAAATAATAATTTTTACAATAGCGCCACCTTGGGTGCAGTACCACACATTTGTGTTTATGGGTAGAAGGGGTTATTGGTAACCATACCTGAAAATTTCAAGAGTTTTCGACTTAGGGTATAATCTGCAGTATGACTTTTACAGAATTTGAGAAAAAAAAAAAACTTTACAGAAACAATAGGGGCCAAGCAGCTTCGTTGCTCGGACCCCTAATAACTGGATGCCCAAACTCCAAACTTAGTTAGTTCGTTTATGTAGATCTTTTGTCTCATTGGCTGTCAAGGCCTCTAGGAGCACCTGTCGTGCTGTGTGTGAGCGCGGGCTGAAGGCTAGGGCAGGGCGCACTGCATGTATGAAGTTAAAGCCACACCTTGTGTTTTTTCAGAGGTGACTTTGGAGAAGAGGGACACCTGAGACACGGCCACAAAAGGAAGCCCCAGCAGCTGCAGGAACACGCCGATGATGAATGCTGTCAGCTCCCACTCATACCCGCCTGCAGGAAAGTCACTGTGTGTCAATGAGGAGCTCACTGCTGTCCGTCAGGCCCTTGCTGGTCTGTCTGTTTGTCTGTCTGTTTGTTGGCTAGTTGTGATGCATAGCACCACAAGTTTAGCGCATGCATATGCGCTAAACTTCTTCGGTTTTAACAAAGTGTCCAATTAGTTTTTTTTATGAAAGGCCTTCCGAGCATCAGCTCATGTTCGCGTAATGGCCCACCTGCCAAAGCCCAAGAATGTCATTTACATGACAAACATAGCACATAACACAAGCACACAAACACTTATACACACACACACACGCGTATACACCCTCACACACACCTGCACAGGCTCACACAAAAAAATCCATTTGTGATTCCACTCTAGGCGTGTTTCTTTCTTTCTGCACGGTGTATAAATATTTCCCCCCTTGTGAAGCGGATTAGTCGGCCATCTGTGTGGTCCTCCTCACCTCGCAGGTCGGTGAGAAAGATGAGGCACCAGACGCAGGCCACGCCACAGATCGCCAGGCCGACGGCCAGCACCACGCGGTCCGCCACGCGGCTGCTCAGCCAGCGGACCAGGAGGAAGCCCAGGATCACCTCCACGCCGCACGCGCCGTACATCAGACTGTTGCCCAGCTCCGTGAAGCCAAAGTACCGCTGTGTCATCGGGGTCACCATTGTCTGGGGCCGTTTGGAGACAGTTAATGTTAATTGATATTAAATGATTTCATTGCTTCCACAAAAAGTAGCAACTGTTGGATTGTGCGTTTGGATAACTGGGGCCATTGCACGATGGCCGCCGGCTACTTGGTGGAATACCGTGATTGACTAAACAGAATCTGTTGAAGTCAACGGCAGAATGTGTGTGTGTGTGTGTGTGTGTGTGTGTGTGTGTGTGTGTGTGTGTGTGTGTGTGTGTGTGTGTGTGTGTGTGTGTGTGTGTGTGTGTGTGTGTGTGTGTGTGTGTGTGTGTGTGTGTGTGTGTGTGCTTCTTCACCTCCAGTGCGGTTTGGTTGAACAGCGTAATGAATTGAGCCGTGAGCAGAACCACCACCTCCTCACGCAGGAACTCTGCAGCGCCAGGGGGGAGAGGGTGGAGGAGGGTAGAGGGAGTTGGTGGTGGTGGAGTCAGAGAGTCAAGAGAGAATAGAACAAGTTGAGACCAGGGTTAAGAGTATAGAGGAAGAGGGAGAGGACCTAGACAACATCCACGCAGCACACGTTTAGCACATCATAAGGGGAGGAGGACTTCATTTAAGTAAAATTACTGTT
>OLKM01002302.1:0-45000 GCA_900291075.1 Melanogrammus aeglefinus | reverse complement strand
TTATCGTTTGCGCTGCTACTTTGAGCTACAAAGTCTACGAATCAGACAAACGAAGCTAAACTCACCGTACTCGATGCCGCTGAGCAGGAATATCAGCCCGATGGTTAAGAACGTGATCCTCCTCTTCTGGTGTTTATCCATGATGTTGAAAGACTTTCTCTCCTTTTAATCACCAGCCTCTGACTCCACGTGTCCCTCGTGGAGGAAGGGAGGAAGGGGAAGGGAAATGGAAGACAGTGTGACTCCACTTAGAACAGCATCTCTGAGGAGACTCACAGGAATAATCCCCTTCGTAATTTCCAGAAGAAAAGTAGAATCAAACTACAGGCTTCTTCTCTGAAGAAGAAAGCTCAGAGTACAAAATGAGGCAGTGAATTCAACTCTGTGCCCAAACTTTCTTTGTAGGGTTGATACAATAAAAGTCTTCCCGTACAGAATTATATAATCTATAAGAATAGTCTACTTCATGTGGAGGAACGTCAGCGAGCCGCACCACAGTGCTCTGGGAGCTGCGGTGTGTCAGGTAACAAGAGGAAGGTGAGGGAAGAAAATCTGCCTAATGCATTTTTTATTAACTTTTACTCCAATTTCATATCAAGAGTTGTTTCTCAGCAAACGCTTACAAGAGGCGAGCAAAGGGTGTCATCCACCAAAGTTACACTGCTATCGCTGCCATTATCTTTTAATCCAAAAAGCCCTTTGTATATAGTTTGGAATTATCTGTACGCACCTGCGATTTAACACTCTTTCAACATTTAACATTCTGGTTGCCAGACAACCAGCTTATTCCTGAGCCACTTCTTTTGTATGGTGTGTAACTATGCTCTCTTCAGATGTATTTCATAGGGTTTTTCTGTCAAAGGTTGCCACTTCTACAGATGTTAATATATCTCAGAGCCCTTAACCGATCACCGCTGCTCCACTTCAGAGATGTAAAACAACAACTGAACTGGGTCACAATTGACCCAGTTCACAATTGGTCACAATTGCCCAGCCCTCAATTCTCACTTGTACAAATGTGAACGCCACTGAAAATGTGAACATTTGCATAAAATATTCTCAGGGTTGTATGGCAACATTGGGTTTGGGGGGGGGGGGGGGGGGGGGGGGGGTTTCTGGAGTTGGAGCTGAACTTTGTGATGTTTCTTTGTGTTTGATTCTGCTCTTACCGATTCTGGTGTGTAATGAACTGTGAGGAGTAGCTGCTTAAGACAGATTGTTAGGAAACTCATACGTAGATTAGGCTTGTTTCTGCAACCATCCATCTTCACAAGCTCCCTTCAAAATAACTCAAATTTCCACTTTCTGGGGTTGCTCGGTGTGTTGAAAACAGTTCTGCAAAGTTCTGCTTTGGGAATAGAGCATGTTTCCGGTGCCTTCACCAGTTCCTCTTCATAAGGAAGCAGGTGATCAGTGAGGGTGTGGCACGGTCTCAGTTATAAATATGGAATATGTTTGTGGCATGGAAGGTAATGTAAGGTACACACAATTGTGTGTTTTTGAGTATTATGCCATGAAATGCTAAAACCTTTCTTTATCAAAACAAGTGTTAGGGACAAATGAAAGTTGTTCTGTTCAACTGATGATCTGGGGGCCAGCGGGGATAACATTAACTCTGACAGCTAACTAAATGAGGATGAACGCTCAAGCAGTGGCCTCTGGCTGCCAACTGCTTCCCTGCACAAAAAGTCTAAAGGACAGCAGCAGAAGAAAAGGAGACAACAGCATACTTAAACAGAGCTGTCAGGGCCGAACAGAAACAAGAAATAATGACTGTGGAAAGTTGCTGCCATTCAATGTACCGCCATTTCCAAACTAAGCACAAGGCATTCTGAAATCAATAACATTGGGAGAACGACACAGAGGACTACATTAACTTTTCAAAACAAAACAACAGAAAAGTTGAACCTGGGGAAGAGGAACTTCAGCATTTTGGGAAAAAGGCAAAGAGAATGCGTATCCTTCGAATGCTGTCCTTCGGAAAACAATGTGACAACAGATACCAGTTCAGATGGATGGAGGCTGAGGCAAGTGATGGATCACCATCCATGATCATGTTAGGATTCTAATGACGCTGGCCCTTGGTATTGAACGAGGAAAACCCTTCAAAAGACAAATGTTATCAACACCAGCTACCTGTCTGCTATTATATTACAAACAAAGACATCACAACAGTTGCAGTACTAAATCCTAACATATCTCAAATGTTTAACAATCAGAGATGTGCGACAGGGCTGCTCAGTGGCTTCCCTTTTATTGCCATTAGCAACCAAACAACTTCCTCCCCTTCATTGAATGAGAGAAGACCACTGCAGCCTCTGCTTTCAGAGCACACAGCACAGCCACACTGCACCACTGGTTTCTCTCTCGAGCGCTCTCTCCCTGATCCTGCTGATGGAGTCTATGTTTATCAAAGTGTGTATTAAAGACACCGGAAGTCCCATGCAGAGCAGCCAATCAAACTGCCCCTGCATATTGAATATGAACTCCAGCCCGAAATCAAACACTTCAAAAGGAGATGAATCCCTCTCCCATGCATGGAGGAAGCATCCCTCCTCCATACTTTGGCAGAGTGAAAAAGAACCCCAACTCCACAACCTCTCCAATGCTTTCCGACCACAAAGAGTCTCCTCTCCCCTCACATCAGCCCCCATCCATCCCCTTCACCACCGCCTCCACCCTGTTTACTGTGACGGGGGTTTGTGTTCAGTTTACTGTATATTACTTTGTATGAATGCTGAATAAAGTAATATAAAGTAATGAAGCACAGCACTTGGTCTTCATTGGGTACTTAATTCGGTCTTGTATATACATTAGCACTGTGTACAGAAGAGGGAAGTCTAACAAACCCAGAGTCTCTGATTGGTGTATCTACAGGAACAACCTGGTCCAGTGGGAAGCCATTAGTTACCTGGCTCACCTCATGGCTGTTTCTATAGGAACCTGGGAGTCGCCAGGGTGGAAGCCTTTGTGCAGTCACCTTTGAGACTCGGTAAACAACAGGAAAATCCACCTTTAACCGCAATCACTTCTTTCAGTCCGCGCGGTGAATCCCATCTACACGGGAGGTTACAGCCGCACATTGAGCCACACTGGCTCCTAGTTTGACTTGTAGATCGAGGCGAGGAGAGGTCGGGGGTTTTGGTGGCGGGGGTGTGGTTCACCCAGGCGTGATTGGTCGGGCACAGCCTTAGTGGTGAATATTCAGCAGGGTGTGAAGATGTTCTTGAGCGCGACGGCTCCTCGTGGATCCTACAACGTCCCCATCAACATCAACCTGCAGGGAGCGCGCAAGAGGCCCACAAGGTAGGACCCAGACCCACTCCCCTCTCACAGAGAGGTCTGCTTCATTACCAATGTGTACACACCGTCAGCATTCTCCCTGTTCTGTTTGCTTTTCTGCACCCTTTACCGTGTCATCCCTAGGGTGTGCGATGCAGAAAGAGAGACCGAGAGAGTGGGAGAGAGTGTGTTTGTGAGGTTGTACACATTGTCCACATCGCTGCATTGCATGTAGCCTTGCATGAATTTGTGCCGGTGTGAATCTATAAGTACCGGTGTGTAATCCATATTAATGTGGAGATAAAGTAGGCAGGTGTTGAGCCATGCAATGGTCATGCATATATTAATGTCCCCATACAATCTAGCGCGTGTGCGGGTGTGCGTGTGCGCGTGTGCATGTGCATGTGTGTGTGTGTGTGTGTGTGTGTGTGTGTGTGTGTGTGTGTGTGTGTGTGTGTGTGTGTGTGTGTGTGTGTGTGTGTGTGTGTCACAGAGGGCTGCTCCAGTCACCCCCAGTGCAGGAGCAGATGTGGAAGGTGGCTGATGATGGCGGCCTCAAGGCCCAGATTCCCGTCTCCAGTGCTGGGGAGGACAGGGCTGTTCTACTGGGCTTCACCATGATGGCCTTCTCCGTTCTAATGTTCTTCGTGGTGGGAATCACCACAGTCAAGCCGTATTTGAACAGGTAAGGATGTTTGAATACAGGTAGAACCCATCGCTGTTTTTCCATCAGCACTTTTGGCTGTGCTGAGTAATACCGTTCATGCTGATTAGCGTCTCCACTACCAGCTTAAGAACTCCATGCTTTGCCGCTTTGCCTCCAAATGGGGTGCGGTGACTTCAGCCTAGTCGCTGGGTGGAGTCAGAAATCATCTATCAAATTGTAGGAATATAGACCTACAAAAATACAATAATCTGTGCCTTCTAGTGTCTGAGACATGTCTCCATGCACAAAGAGTATGGCTAGAGTTCTCAACAGCTTGATTCTTTATTGTTTGTTCCTGTGACTATATAAGCTGAAGGGGTAATGGATAAAATGTTTAGATAGAAGCACACTAATTGATTTTGGGTTGTTAGAATTCTGTTGCAAAACAAAATAGCTAATTGAAAAAGGAAAGATTTCGTTCAAATTAGTCTTGGTCTAAAGACTAGACATTGGACACAATATTTCACACTATAAAATCGCTGGTATCGATATTCAATGTGTTTTATTCCTATGAGTGGAGCAGCTTATTAAGTGTTTATTTTCGTCAGAATCATACAGTTGATGATACAAGCATGAAAATTGGCATGCGCAGTCTCAATGGGTCACTCGACATGTTCGAGACATTTGAATTTGAAGATTGCAGCCATTGTTTAAGGTTTTCGACACCTTAGGGGCAGTTAAGTGATATAATGGTTTATGTGGTTCTTCAAGCATGAAAATTGGGTCACATGACAACAAGCCACCCACAGCTACTTCAAATTTCAAGATGGCAGCCATTGGCCATTATGCAATAAATGACATACTTCCAAGAATAGAGACATACAGCCATACATACAGTCGGATGTACATCGTGTTTACTTGAAGTCCAGTCTGAAGTCTGAGGCAAGGTCAAAACGGGAAAAAACAATCAGAAGGAGAGAAACAGGCACAGGCAAAACTCTGTCAAACTGGCAAAGCTTCCTACGGGATAAAAACAACAAGCAGGAATTGTTCCATTTCATTGCTGATAAAATTACAGATATGTAAACAGCCTGTTGCGCCTTTTTCACGTTGTCACGTGTGAGCAGGTACAGCTGATTTGCCAACCATGACGTCACGCAGGAGTCCTGATTCAGAGCCGTCAATCAGCGCATAAAAGCGACCTGGACCAGTGAGACAGGCTGTTCAGTTCTGTTGGGAGCGCTATGCTGAAGTGCCAGTGTGAGAGGCTGCGCAAGTGAAGCCAGAGACGCCATACCACAGCAGCGCCAACGCTAAAGAATCATGCCAATTAGTATAGCCTTTTCTTGTTTTCTCTTTTTGTATATAGTTCAAAATAAATCTTTTTGAAGAGCATTTTTCTTGTCCGCAATCTGAAATTCCACTACATATTTTGGTACCGAAACCAGGGAGATTTAGATGGAGGAAAGAGAAGCTCCGAAGAAGCTCCGAAGATTGGAAGTCTCCCTACTTTGACGAGGAAGTGGATTACCTGAGTGCAGTCACGTGAGCACAGGTGTGGACAGGTGAGGACAGAACAATGGAGAAAATCGCAAGGTGGAAGAAGATACGGGGCACGATTCGAACAGCGGTAACGAAGCTCACCATAAAAATAAACGAAGAACTTCGCAAAGGCGAACCCAATGTGACTTCATTAGAAGAATGGAATGAGCAATTGAGTAACAGAGAAACGTCGCTGACAGAACTGGATCGAGATATTGAATCAATCACGCCAGTGGATGATCTAGACGAAGAGGTAAACGGAGCCATTCATTACATGGATGAAATCAAAGCAGCTTATGTGCGCACACGAAGATATCGGGAAAAATTGAAGGAAGACGCAAGTTACGAATCACAATCTTCAATCCAAGGAAATCGGATACCCGTGATGAAGTTGCCAAAACTAACGATCGAAAACTTCTCAGGAGATATCAGCAAGTGGCAAAACTTTTGGAGTCAATTCTCAGGGACAATACATAAGAATCAACACCTAAGTAAATCCGATAAGTTTAATTATCTGAAGTCATTTCTATCTGGCAACGCTGCAAAAGTAGTAGCAGGTCTTTCTCTAACAGAAGATAATTATGATCATGCAGTTCAAATGCTTACCAGTCGATTTGGTAGAAAAGATCTAATAATTAATGCTCACATGAACAAAATACTCAGTCTGAGCCCTGTTAAACGGGTGACTGATATTGTAGCACTGTGCAACCTGTTTGACGAATGTGAAGTGCAAGTGCGTAGTTTAGACACGATGGGAGTAGTCTCAAACGCATATGGAAGTCTACTTTGTCCTATTCTAATAAAGATGATGCCTGAAGAGATAACATTAGAATTCACACGCCAGTTGAAGGAAGACGAAGTCTTGAGTGTGAGAGAGTTAATGTGCTTTTTGCAAAGGGAAGTAGAAAGCAGAGAAAGAACGGCAAGTTTATCGCAACGTCAGTCAAGCTATGCATCAGAAAAGGACTCATCAGAGGCCGAGAAAAGCCAACATCAGAACGAAGAAAAAGTTACGGCCCAACCTCCGCTACTTTTCATGTTGGTGCTCGAGAAGATCCCCATTGCTTGTTCTGCAACGAAACCACGCACAAGTCTCGAGAATGCAATTATCAGAGCGTAGAAGCCAGGAGAGATAAACTGAGAAGACTAGGCCGGTGTTATGTGTGCTTAGGCGGTAGGCATATTGCACGCAATTGCAGAGCAAAAGTTACCTGTGAAAATTGCGGTCGAAGACACTTCAAAGTTGTATGCCCACAAGCCGCATTAAGCGGAGACCACGAAACCCATAAAAAAGCAGATGCACCAGATACATTAGTGTCAATCTCCCCTGTGCAATCTAATCACAATCATAACACAGTATTTCTGCAAACTGCAGTGGCCTGGATTGAAACTCCCATTCAAGATCAGTTAGTGAGATGTTTATTGGATGGAGGGAGTCAACGAAGCTTCATTCAAGAAGACATATCCAGATCACTAAAATTGCCAGTCATAGGAGAAGAAACATTAAACCTACATACATTCGGATCAGCCACTCCAAAAAGAATCAAATGCAGAAAAGTGCAGATCGAGATGTTCTGAGATTTTTGTGGACCAAAGATAAGACGTTTAGCAATGAAGAAGTCAATCTGATCACGTTGAGAATGACTAGGGTACCTTTTGGAGTGACGTCAAGCCCTTTCTTGCTAGCCGCAACGATTAGACACCATCTCGAAAGGTATGAGAACATCTACCCAGATATTGTGAAAAATATGAGAGAATGTCTTTATGTGGATGATCTGATTACTGGTGCAACAGACGTAAATTCTGCTGAGAACATTTCAATGAAAGCTAAAGAAATTCTGTCTGCAGCAGGAATGATACTGTGCAAATGGAAAACCAACTCCAGCGAACTGCAGAATGAATGGATGGACACGGAATTCACAGAGAAATCAGTAATCAAGAATCCTTCCACATTAAAGGTACTTGGAATCGCTTGGAGAACCGATAAAGACGACTTCACCTTTGAAGTAGACGAATTGAGACAATTCTTGAAGAATAAGGTAAACAACACAAAGCGCGGAGTGCTGCAATCGGCCGCCAGACTTTTTGACCCTATTGGATTCTTATCCCCATTCACAATAAGAATCAAATGCCTATTTCAAGAACTGTGGCAAAAGGGACTTGATTGGGATGAAGAATTACCAACGGATCTGTGCGAGAAATGGAGACAGTGGTGCGCAGAAATTCCGACCTTGACTCAGCTGTCAATTCAACGCCGCTATGACGCGACTCTACCAGAAGGTGAGCCTGAGCCAAGTGTTGAATACAAGGAAGTTCATGTATTCTGTGATGCCAGTAAAATTGCTTATTGTGCAGCAGCATATTTAAGAATTGTAAAATCTGATGGAAATGACACATGTAGTTTAATAGCTGCTAAAACCAGAGTTGCTCCTCTGAAACCAACAACATTACCCAGATTTGAACTTTTAGGGGCAGTAATAGGAGCTAGACTTGGAAATTATGTCTTGACTAATTTGAACCTAGACAGAAGTCAATTGAAACTTTGGACAGATTCAATGATCACAATTCATTGGATTAAAAGCGATGCCAAACAGTGGAAACCATTCGTTTCAAATCGAGTGTCAGAAATTCAAAGTTTAACTTTGCCAGAAAACTGGAACCATTGTCGAGGGAGAGAAAACCCAGCTGACTTAGGAACTTAGGAACTGATCGGTGGATTCAATGATCGCCGCAGAACTGTGGTGGAACGGACCACAATGTATGAATCGCATTGACGCACCGGAGACAGAAGAGTTTTCGGAAACCCACAATGAGATTGTTGAATGCATTGTACAAAATCAAATAGCTGCAAACAAGGTAACAGAACTTAAAAGCCTGATTCTTGACTTAAATGAACACAGTAACCTACAAAGAGTTCTACGAATTACGGCATGGGTCTATAGGTTCATTCATAATGTGCGAAGTGCAGAACCGCTAAAAGGAGAATTGAGTGCGGATGAGATGCAAAATGCTGAACGATATTGGATTTTAAACACACAGAATGAATGTTTCCCTACAGATATTGAGAATTTGCATGCTGGAAAAGAACTACACAGACACTCAAAGCTACTAACTCTCAATCCTTTTATTGATGAATGCGGAATCCTGCGAGTTGGAGGTCGCCTACAAAAGAGTGCGTTACCGCATGAAGTCAAACATCCACAGATTCTTCCTGCACATCACAGGTTTTCGGAACTGCTTGTGAGAAGAGCACATGAAGAAGTTCTACATTCGGGAGTAAGTGACACCTTAACTCAAGTCAGAGAATCAAGTTGGATTTTGAGAGGCCGGCAGCTGTCCAAGAAAGTAGTGCTGAAGTGTTTGATGTGCCGTAAATCCAAAGTGAAGCCCAGCCAGCAAAGCGAAGCGCCGCTACCAAGAGAGCGCATCACGGAGGCCCAGCCATTCGAGGTAACTGGTGTAGATTTTGCCGGACCATTACTAGTCAAGCCAAATCACCACAAAGTGTACATAGCATTATTCACATGCGCAGTTACAAGAGCTGTACATTTGGAATTGGTGTCTGATTTAACAACAGAATCTTTTATTATGGCTTTTAAGAGATTTGTATCGAGAAGAGGAATATGCAAAACGATATACTCAGACAATGCTAAGACTTTTAAGAAAGCTGATAATGACTTGAAATTAATGTGGCAACTTATGAAAGGAAAGGAGTTGCAAAATCTTTTCGCAGGAAAACAAATCACCTGGAAATACATTGTGGAGCGAGCCGCATGGTGGGGAGGATTTTGGGAACGTCTGGTGAGATCTGTAAAAACATGTATCCGTAAGATACTAGGTAAAGCCTGTTTGACATTTGAAGAGCTACGAACAGTCATTACAGAAGTGGAAGCGGTAATCAATTCACGACCACTAACGTATCTCTATCCAGATAGTGAGGAGGTGTCACCGCTAACCCCTGCTCATTTTTTGGTGGGGAAGAGACTCACTGCTTTACCCCCACAGAGAAGTCCTACAGATGTTCGAGGAGCGGACGCGCAATCCCTGACGAAGCGACTGAAATACCGTGAACGAATAATGGAATCCTTTTGGACACGTTGGAGGAACGAATATCTTCTTCAGCTAAGATCAGCCCATACAGTGAAGAGAAGTACTACTGCTACAGTGAAGGTTGGAGATGTCGTGTTAATTCACGAAGACCGAATACCAAGACACTTATGGAAGCTGGGAAGAATTACGGAATTATTCATAGGAAGAGATGGTAATGTACGATCTTGCCTTGTAAAAACATCAAATAACTTTCTGAGACGACCAGTTCAGTTATTATATAACTTGGATTTATGATTAATGAACATTGTTCTCCGACCAAATTCATTGGGCCGGAGCGTGTTGCGCCTTTTTCACGTTGTCACGTGTGAGCAGGTACAGCTGATTTGCCAACCACAACGTCACGCAGGAGTCCTGATTCAGAGCCGTCAATCAGCGCATAAAAGCGACCTGGACCAGTGAGACAGGCTGTTCAGTTCTGTTGGGAGCGCTATGCTGAAGTGCCAGTGTGAGAGGCTGCGCAAGTGAAGCCAGAGACGCCATACCACAGCAGCGCCAACGCTAAAGAATCATGCCAATTAGTATAGCCTTTTCTTGTTTTCTCTTTTTGTATATAGTTCAAAATAAATCTTTTTGAAGAGCATTTTTCTTGTCCGCAATCTGAAATTCCACTACACAGCCAATATAGCCATTGCGACGAAGGGAGAAGATGCCGTTGGCAACCAAGATGCTAACCTGCATGTAGTAGCCCCGGGTAGTCATGCAGAGGCAGACACACGTATTTTCCTTCATGCCTAGCATGCAGTGAAACAAAGACACAAATCCCTGATGATCGATGGCAATTACACAGACATTGTTATCATAGCCACTTCTGTTATGCCCTCTTTGATGCAACTTGGCCTTGAGAAAATGTGGGCGACTTTTGGCAAAGGAGAGCCTTCAGTGTTTGTTACACTGTGTCATCCTTCCATGGCAAATCAAAGAAGCCTGCCCGGAAAACTTGGGACGTGTGTGATGAGGTCTCAAACACATTTGCAAGACTCAGTTAATGTCCTTCTACAGTTTAGGAGAGTGACTGTCAAGCTTTGGAGAGATTTGTTAATGTATGACATCGCTGATGTCCAGCGATGACACAATTGTAAACGAGGCCAGGCTTGATCTCTGTGCCAGAAAGCATAGACAATATGACTTGATCCCACCAACTCAAGCAGCACTCAAAGAGCATGCCAAACGTGCTTCTTATGAGGCTGATATGTGTGGGGACAGGCATCGAAGCGACGTTCGCAAATGAATAACCCGTCCTGACTGGGGATGGCTGGAACAGGACGAGGGGTGCGGAAAGTCCTCTGGACTCCGCTTCCACCTATTGCGGAGAGTTTAGAGCACCCACAAGTGGGAGCACCAAGGTATGTACTGGAAGGTGTAATTGGTTCAGATATGGACTCAGTTGCACATACCTATGTAGTTGCCCCTGCTAGAACCTATTTGCATGTTTATTTTGCCAGAGTTATTCCACGTTGTCCCCTGTGGGGAACTGCCCATTGGTCCGACCACCCATTGGTCCGACCTCCCATTAGTCCGACAAAATGCCCATTGGTCCGACCTCCCATTGGTTCGACCTCCCATTGGTTCGACCTCCCGTTACTCCGACAAAATACCCACTGGTCCGACCTCCCATTGGTTCGACCTCCCGTTACTCCGACAAAATCAACCACAAGTCGGACCAATAGGAGGTCGAACCAATGGGTGGTCCCGTTAGTTCGACCTGTCATCCCTACTTTCTGACAAGCGCTTTCATTGCGAGGATGCGTCTCTCTCTCTCTCTCTCTCTCTCTCTCTCTCTCTTGTATATCACAGTCGTGCCAATAAAGCAGAGAGAGAGAGAGAGAGAGAGAGAGAGAGAGAGAGAGAGCTCGGAAACGCACATCGCACACACACACACACACACACACACACGCACGCACGCGCGCGCGGACGGAGCGGAGCGGAGCCAGTTTCCTCTCGGTGCCGTTAACCGATTGTGCCAGATGCGCCAGAGCGCGCACCTCTGTGCCAGGCTCGCGCTCTGTGGGGAGATTTGTGTTATTCATCTTAACAGAGATGCTGAACAGAGGGATTAATGCACACATTCACACAGGCTACACGCACACGAGCTACCCACAGACACACAGCTGAGGGGCCGGAGAAATGCGCATCTGGTGGCGTGCTCAACCTGGTCAGTGCGTGCTCGTGCTTTTTACTCCGTTTTATTTCAAACACAGACTCCTACAGTGAAAGGACATTTTTAAATTTCAAGTTGGCAGCTCTCAAATATCCGACCTGTCTGTTTAGATTACAGATGCATTAGTCCAGTTCGAACTAATGGAACAATGGGAGTTCGAACTAATGGGAGTTCGAACTAATGGGAGGTCGGACCAATGGGAGGTCGGACCAATGGGAGGTCGGACCAATGGGAGGTCGGACCAGTGCCATGGACCCCCCCTGTGTTTGTTACTTTGTAACATTGCTTCCACTGCTTATATCTAACAGTGAAGCCCATTATCTGTTTAGTTCCTTAATATTGTTTGAGATGCTTTGTTTTTGTCATGGTTCAAATATTGTGCTGGCCAGAGATAATGTTGCTTCTTGATCTTTCCTTATGGTCGTTTAGGATTAGCCATTGTTCGATTACTATTTTGGAGCACTGTCTGTTCAGCACCGCAAATGTAATTAATAATCTTATTTTTTCCTTCCCCACCCTTAGTATGTTTTTAATGGAAAAATTGGCGGTTGGTTAAAAAATAGAAATGACGTCCCTTGTGAATGTTACTTTGTCGTGGTAAGGGAGCTTGTATACCTCAGTCAACCCTGAGAGTTATGGTGGTGGGACGCAATGACTGACAGATTTTACCAAACTGGACAGGTCATGGGCGATGAGTCAGACAAAAAACACAGTTAAACAACCCCTCGTTGACAGAGCCTTTGGTGGAACCCAATGCATTTCTATGTGAAAATGTATATTTTAAAAATCTTGGCGGGCTGCAGTCATCCTGAAAAATGGCAATGATCTTGAAATTTCAAGTGGCTGTGGGTGGTTTCTTGTCAAATGACCCTTTGAGACGGCTCATGGCACTTTTCATGTTTTTATCACCAACTAAATCATTTTAAAGATGGTGGCCATCTTGAAAATGGCCGCCATCTCGAATTTGAAGTAGCTAGGTGGCTTCAGAGTTTCCGGAGTTTTGGAGGTTCAGACCTTAAGCTTGGAGGAAAGTGCTTTGAAGACACTGTTGAGTCAGAATTTTCGCTCTGAGTTTCATGCAGAACTAAAGCTACCCGAGTCCTCTTAAGTTCACCACACAACAATGGCTGGCCATTTCGCTGTCATTACATTGAGACTAAAGTGAACTTGCAGCAAGCACTAAGAGGCAAACTTAACACCCATTCTAACAATTGCATTACGATACATTATAGCTTACAATTATAAACATCCCCTGATATATTCACGCTCATGTTCAACCATCGCGAGCGGTTCTAATAACTGATGCATCTGATTCAACAGAGAAGCACAAAGAGGCTCCTGCGGGCATCCATACTTGCTGTTGGTATGAAGTCTCGTCTCAAGAATGATTGTTTTTCTGGTTTTATGTCATTGCTTACGAACTTCTGA
Source organism: Melanogrammus aeglefinus (assembly GCA_900291075.1). Taxonomy (NCBI): domain Eukaryota; kingdom Metazoa; phylum Chordata; class Actinopteri; order Gadiformes; family Gadidae; genus Melanogrammus; species Melanogrammus aeglefinus. The sequence goes on along the minus strand of OLKM01002302.1, from coordinate 31,834 downwards.
GGAGCGATTCCTGAACACTCTTTTTCGGGAGAAGGGAAGGTTTAAATAAAGACACGTAAGAGCTTCCGAACTCCTGAGCGTTTTGAAGACGGCATTATTGTCAAATGACCAACAGAGACTGCTCATGCTTCATGCTTGTATCACCAAATAAACCATAATGTCGCTTAAAGCTAGGGTATGCGATTTTGGGGAAAACAGCCGTTGAGATCCCGTTGCGTTCTCTCTGGTCCCTCCCTCCCACGCACTACCTGCTGTAGCTCCTCCCTCCGAACGTCAGTGATGCACGTTCATGTGAATTCAGTTACATTGATGGGAAGACGAAACACCATGTCCGATTCCGAGGTAATTAAACATTAGTGCTGATAACTGCATAAGTACATATATAGCATCAACATCTTACTCACAGACATACCATGTATGTTATCTTAAAATCATTGTAATTGCGCTGGTAGAAAGGTAGTTGTATCAGCCAAGCAAGTTAGCAAACTAAGTGCAATTTGTTAGCATAAGCTGCTAGGCTCGTGAACACTCCACGCAGGGACGCAACGAACGTCGGTGGCCAAGTTTGACGGACAGTCCCACAGCCAATAAGAACGGAGAATCGGAGCCTCGCTCTGATTTGGTCAAAGTGTACATGAGCGGTGGCAATTTTTTGGGGGGGGCACACAGAGGCAGGGGAGAGCAAAGTGATGTGCAGATATTCTCAGAGTACTTCGCCTACATATAGCTGACTGGCTATTATGACATTTTTGCTAAATATTTCAGTAAAAAAATCGCCAACCCTAGCTTTAACTGCTCCACTAAGGTGTCGGCCATCTTGAAAAATGGCCGCCATCTTGAAATTTCCAACGTCTCGGACAATTTTCTTGTCAATTAACCCATGGAGACCGCTCCTGACAATTTTCACAAATGCTTCACAAATTTAAAGATTGTAGCACTTATCTGCTCCACTATAATATAGCCTAAAGGACAACTTGAGGAAATATGTGGAACAATTGTCGTCTCTCAATGAGCTATTGAGATAAGGAAGTAAAATAGGGGGAATATTGAATGTCAAACATTGAATTCATCATCGTGGATATCATTGTGTGTCACTGTCCATCTGAAACAACCCAAATATATTAAATGTGTCCGTAACTAATCAATAAAAAGTTACGCTAGCCTATAAAATAAAATAAATAGGATACAATAAGTATGTGACTAGTTTGACCCTCAGGTAGACCCCATGTGACCAGGTTAACGCTGAACGGGTAAAGCATATTGAACAGTTTTGAACTTGGTGTGTTAACTGGTTAGAATTATTTAAGTAAAGCTGTGTTTCCTTGGTTGGTCCTGTGGGTCTGTGATGCCCCTTTGAGGCTGTCACCGTGGTAAAGTTTGATACCAAGAAAAACTGGACATACCTGATTGGCCATCATTCCCCTAGCAACTGGGTGGAGCACGGCGGCTGCGTGCTGGTCCAGGTGGAGCTCTTGCAGGACTGGGTGGAGTGCCGGGGGGTGAGCATCATGCCCTGCCTCCGGGTCAGCGTCAACCATAGCGTCTCTGGCCGGGCCACCCTCCTGCACCACCACGAGGACGCCCTGATCCTTGCGCCCCAGGTACGAGACACCCTGGGGCCGCCTGCACAGGTCATCCCATCCAGGCTTCTCCCTTGGGCAGGTTTGCTGTTCGTCTGTTCAGGAGGAATTTAATTTAATGCAAATTATGGTATATCTTTAATTTGAGCATGCTGGAAATGATGGGATAAGAAGCACCTTGTTTTGTGCTCTCTAGTCTTTGTAAATAGTGTGAACTTGCGGTGGACGGAGGGAGGCCCTCATTCTCACACTATTTGATCCTGAAGCGATGCAGTTGGGCAGGACTATGGGGTTAATAAAAGGGGTTAGGGCCTGGATCACTTCTATCCAACCTGGCCTTGACATTCCTCAACAAAATTAGGTAACATCTAATTACCTCAAAGAAGTGGAGATGGCCAGAGGGGGACCATAGTAAAATAATTTCCCCAAAAGACCCCTGAAAAGGTATCTGCTATGAATTGGGCCACACATTAGCCAATGGTGTAATGAGCAGATCAAGCTTCCCAGCCTAAGAAATAATGGTTTAGAACACAGGGCAACTTTCAAACAAACCTCTAAGTCTATAAAGAGGGGAATTCTGAGCCCCCGTAACATATCTCTTCTCCCAGTGCTTCTACATCCCCAAGTGTAAGATGGAGGAGGCGGCATTGCGGGCCGAGGCCCTGGTGGTGAAGGACAACCTGGGAGAGCAGCTGGGCCAGAGCCTGGCTTGTCTCACGGACCCCGTCAAGCACCGGGGACACGCCCTGTTGCACAGGAAGTACACCCTGAGGAGGGCCCTGCTGGCCCTGCTGTGGCCCAGCCTCATGCTAGGCGGAGGGGCCCTGCTGGTGGTACTAGTGAAGCTCACCCAGCAGCTCGGCCTCGCTCACCGGGACCTGGGCCGGAGGGGCCCCGAGGACCATCCCTTCCACATCCAGACCTAGCCCCCGTCCCCGTGCACCGGGACCAGGACCCCGAGGACCGGCCCCTCCACGCCCAGACCTAACCGCCGTCCCAACGGCCCCTTAGCAGGCCCTTAACGAAATGCAATGCAGACCAGAGGCCTGTGGTTGGAGTTGAATTATGATGACAAGCAACAAACAGACACAATTAAGACTGCGCTTTCAATAAAGACAAATATTTTTTATTTAACAGTACAATGAGTTTATGAATTAATACTTTTGTCAGACATGGGTTCATAAGAGGAATGGGGAGGGGAGGGAAGTGGGTTGACAAGATCATCCTAAGAAGTGTTATGGAAATGTACACATGAATAGATGTATCATATGGATGATGTGTCCTTTACAACAAACAAAAACATAAAACATGCAGGGCAGCCCCTTACTGAGCTCAGATCTCTCTCTGCACAACAACACTCTGCACTTTTCAAAGACCCGTCCTTCAACAGTTAGGATTCATATCGTTTCGACAGCTAGGAGCCATCTACTTGGTTTCACTAAGAGAACCGCTTCACACAATGCACGACTCCAACTTAGTTTTTATTTTTTATTTATTTCTTCCTTCCATCTTTCGCCGATTTCGACATACATCAGCTCCTCTGCCTATACGTTTTAAAATACAAAAATATATTACCTCTGTAGCGTTATTCAAGGAAAGCATTTGCACGTTTTTTCGGTATCAGTTACCTTCATCGTGACATTGTAGTACCACACACAAGTACAAGTAACAAGGTCATTTTTCTTTCTTTTAACATGAAATTCAAGTAAACATCAGGTCAACCAAAAGACAATCGCACTCGGGACCTCATGCATGATGCAGCGATAAAATGACTAAAGCAACCACAAACAAAGACAAAGTGTAGGGGGGGGAAGGCATTGAACTTCAGGATAATTTTTCCATCTTATCGTCTGCATGTGACACTCTTGAATGGGGCCAGCCCATTGGGTCTGTATCCTGTACGGAAACGTACACATTCACTAAGGGATCGCTTTCCTGGGCAGTCCACGGCCCCTCATCCACAGGTCTTAGTGAGATACATGTGTATCTATGAGAGGCGTGAGGCCTGGCCAGGAAGGCGTCCATCTCTTCTGTGTTATTTGGTAGAACTGAGACCAGGCCTCAACACATGAAGCCAGCGGGCACTCTCAGATGTAATTCTTTAATTTCCCTTTGAGGTTGAGACTCTTTCTTTGGGGGCGTGTTTCAGGGAATTAAAGATCACAAGGTTGGATTGTAGAGTAGATTGTTTCTAAATCACCTACATCGCCTCGGTATCTCAGCTGAAGAGGCCTGAAGCAGAGGGTTAACAGGTTAAAACAACAGGGTCGCCATGAGGGCTGTGGTGCCCATACAGGTCATGACTCAGCACAACAGAAATAAAAGTGAAATAAGAACATGGAAAAGGCAGGGTTGATGGTCCTTCTGTGCGTGAGCAGCCAGTTCTACAGCGATGATGACGCAGTATCATCGGTTAATTTTTCTTATTATTATTCTTCATTTTCATCTTCTCTGTTCAGTCTATAAAATGCTAGCCTTGGACATCAACAAGGTGGGGAAAGTCATCTGGATTTCACTTCATCACTTTGTCGAGGACTTAACCAGAACACGTTTGTGTGGGAAAGTACGAACAGACAAATAAGGTACAATTTGCATAGTGTAACACAACATCACGATGAGAACAACGGTGTGCCTTACAGTCACTCACAGAAACCAAATAAGGACAACGATAAACAAGAATAGAGCTGAACTCAAACATGTACTTTAGCTTTCTCAAACCTTGAAATGGGTATTTCATCCCTTGCAACGTTAAGTAACTTAATGCTGGAAACACTAATTATAATACTGACAGACAGATAATTTTTTTTTAATTAAAATAAAAAACTGAAATGGAGCAAAGATCAGTGCTACGTAGATAAACTGGAATTGGAATAGTAGTGAGTTAAAAACCACAAATGATGTATAGGTGGCTTACAGGGACTTTGGCTCAGTAGAAAATAAAGACTTAAAAAGGTATATGTGCACAGTAAGCATCCAGGGATGAATATACTGCAGTAAAAAAAAAAAAAAGGCCAGGCCCACATCTGTAGAACGAGAGGGGATATATGGAGGACACAAACATTAAAAGAAACAAAACAAAAACGTGATAGTCGTCAGCGGGAGTCAAACGTTATACTTTGAATAAACTCAGCTTTTTGCGTAACACCTTGTCCACAGCAGAGCGACCCTCCTGTCCTTTGCAGCGTGTGCCTCCAGATTCAACCTGTCGACTGGCTTTGAGGGCACCTCAGGGATCTGTTTCAGGTCCGCTTTTCAATTTCTTGCCATGCATCCTCCAGACAAAAGAGGCCCAAATTGAGGCGAGATGTGCTCTGCCTCCTTCAGGTCCTCATAGGTAGTGGGTAGAACATAACTTAGTGTAACTGCTAGGCGACCAGAATAAGTCATACTGTCTTTCAATGCTGATATTTTAAGGATCAACTAAGCAGTGCGCTCATGGTTCGGTGCTTACAGGAAGAAGGCTGAATGTTCCCCGCTCTTCTCTTCCCTGCTTTGGAAAAGGAAGAAGATCTGAGCAGAACTTCTTCTGCTCCCCCCGGGTCTTGGAGAGTTCCGCGGAGCAGACGGCTGAGGGTCAGACGCAGAGTAAAAAAGGCAACAAAAGCACACCGGCGATCGTCATGGTGCCCTAGACGGCATTCTCCAACAAACTCACGCCGTAGGAGAGGAAGGGGAACGACTCCTTCCACCGGGTGTAGGAATCTTTTCCTTTCAGTCCCAACCGCTCTCGCCTCATGCCCACCGTGGTCGCCACTGCCGCGGGGGCTACACCCGGTTCAGTTCATGGCATGCTGGCGGATGGTGTGGAAGATCCAGTCCATCTTTGTGGTCCAGCCACCGTGGTGGGCATCGTTCATCTGCTTCATGAAGTAGTCCACAGCCTCCTGCTCTGTCTTGTCCAGGGCCAGCGTCTTGCGGATGTAGGCAATGTCATCGAAGGACTGCAGCTCGGGCATGCCGGAGCCCAGCATCATGGAGAACAGGTTGATGAAGAGGTTGGCATGCTGGCGGATGGCCAGATAGGCCTTGTAGCACATCTCCTGGAACCTGAAGGGGGAAGAGAGTGGGAGAGAGGGAAGGACACAGGCGAGAGATATGAGTGGGAGAGAGTGGGGCGAGAGAGTGGGAAGCAGAGGGAGAAAACATTGATATTTAGACCTTAAGGGCTTTTGGTAGACACTTTTATCCAAAGCGACTTACATAAGTACCAATGTTTCCCCCAGCACTGTATGGTTAAGGCGGCCGCCTTACCAACACTAGGGCCCCGCCTTGAATACCAATGTAAGGAAAAATATCTATATACATATCTATACATATTTATATATATATAGATATGTACATATTTCAGCAGCGGTTCGCCGCTGCTGAAATATGACTGCCGCTGCTGAATATCTTTTTTTTAACAAGAGGAGAGGAGAGCTTCAGCTTATCTCTTTAAAATACGAATTTTGCACTCCGCAAAATAATATAACATTCCGTGCGCTACAGACGCTGGATATGCGCTTCATATCCAGGTCAATTCACACACTTGTAGTAAGGTGTAGTAAGTGAGTAAAACATATAAACGGAGAGGAGAGCTCTGTCTTATCTCTTTAAAAAACTAATGTTATATTATTTTGCGTTACGGACGCTTCATATCAAGGTCAATTCACACACCTGGGGGGGGGGGGGGGTGGTATTGGCAAAACCGGTTGTATTTTTTATTTTGAGGCGGCAGGGGGTGTTGTCGCAGCTAAATGTAACATAAAGTAACTTGTAATCTAACTTAGTCACTTTTCAAATCAAGTAATCAGTAAAGTAAGTAAGTTACTATTTTAAGGAGTAACTAGTAATCAGTAATCGGATTATTTTTTCAAGGTAACTGGCAACACTGTAAATACCCCCCCCCCCCCCACCGTCAAGACCACCTTGACCGAGACATTTCCTGGGTGAAACACTGAGTATATTTGTGAGAAGAAAGGGAAAAAACAATATACAGCTGTTGATGAAGTAAGGATGTTCCTAGAAGAACCAAGTGCCAAGCACTAACAATTGCTCGACTAACCCTATCCGCGTATACAACAAAGATAGCTGGGATAAAAAGAGGGGAGAGGATGGAGACAGACAATTGAAAGCGAGTACAAGAGAGAATGATACTTTTCTCGCTGCCGAGAAAGCTCTCTCTCTGCGAGAGAGACAGAGACAGAGACAGAGAGAGGTGAAGAAACAAAGAAGGTTGGGGTGAAATTGTGCGTGAGAAAAAAAGAGAGATGTGTGGGAGAGAGGCAATTGAGAGAGTGCAAGAAAGAGAGGTGGAAAGACAGATGGAGGGGCATACATTTTTTGGGAAAACGCAGAAGTCCTGTGCGTTTGAGCTGAACGTCTAGACGGATCCAGCATTTTTCGGGGCCCGACAGGCGACAACACACTTTTTTGAAACCAGGTCCCAGGGTGAAAAAGAGAAAAACGGCTCTATGCGTTTTCGTGTGGACGCCAGATACGCAAATGATGAAGTCATCGGCCCCCCACCAGCTGGGAAATGTTAGAGTTCCGTCGAATTGCTTTGTTTGAATAATTCTTGTAGCTTTAAATACAGCCCCATGGTAAATTCAATTACACTCTGTACATCCAAAAGTATTTTCTGCTCAATCTACAAGATTTGACAACATACTTCTCAACTGTATGTTTGTATACATCGCGCAGGCTTGATGCGCAGGCTTAATGCGCATGCTCCGCCTTGTCTTCTTCTTCTTTTTTTGGTTGAGAACCAACACCAAACAGTGGCCATGAATATGTACTACAGCGTTACTACAGCTAGATGTGTTTTTGCAATGAGTCCGTCTTTACAGAGAAATTCCTGAAACGTGAAAGGAAAACGGATGGGAAAAGATTGTTTTGAGTAGTGTGGATGGGGCCTAAGAGACATTATAGAGAAAGAGGGAGAGTGATAGAGTGAAAGAGAGGTGGAGAGGGGGAATAGAGTGAGCGAGGCTGCGAGAGAATGAGAGGCCGAAGGGAAATAGATGCAGACAAACAAAACATACATGAGATTTGTCTCTGCAAAAATGCAGAGACAAAACAAACGATAATGCGGAGGATAATAAAACGCTTAATCCCCTATGTAAACTGAAGGAAATGAAAAAGTACCTCTCAAACTCCCTGGTCTTGGTACACTCCTGGGTTCCTTTGCTGATGACTATTAAGAAGTCCTGCGTCAGAACAAAGGGCACACGCTCTCGCTTGTACCCAAACTTCTTCTTCTTGTGATCCAGGAAGTGGCCGAAGTCGATGTGGAACAGCTATCGGGGGAGGGGCAACAACAGGGAGAGTCAAGCAAACGCAGTGAAGCGTCATCGGTGTTAAGACACACACATCGACCGCCATTAAGAGTTTAAAACCGTTCTAATGCGATCTGTCACGTTTTATGAGGGGTTGGCCCTATTTACCTAGCGGCCATCTTGGTTCTTAACGCTAGCTCTATATTTCACATTCAGTTCTCTCCAGGCAGATATTAGAGCCGGGATGGCCGCTAGCTGAATAAAGAGTAACTTTAATAAACCAGGTGGACGTAGGCCAGCTGAACCTTTACCTGTCCGTCTTCTTTCACCATAATGTTGCTGTTGTGTCGGTCTCCGATGCCCAGGATGAAGGTGGCTACGCAGTAGCCTGCGCACGACCGCGTGAATAGATCGATGGCCTGGTCGTACCTGAGGAACAATATCACATTTAAATAACAATGCATTACGATAACATTGCAGTTAATAATCTGGTAGCAGACCCTTGAATCCAACAACCATCACAGCACTAAAACACAGTATGTGTTTTAGTGTGTGAAAATACATTTAAAGCATTTTATCAGATTCAAAAGGCAGGTTACTGATTCAATACACCAAACATATGGCATGCCATTCAAGTACAAATCTAAGTACATGTATAAATAATTATGCCTATGAACTATAAAAACATGGCAATGAAATAAATCCATAGATAAATAAAGATCACCTCATTATCAAAATTATTTATTAATTATTTATATTGACTAAACTGGCTTTCCATACAAAATGAACAGATGATTGCAATTGTCCCTCAATATGAAGCTACAACATGTTTAACCATAAACCTGAATCTAAACTGTTGATTATCAAAGCAGGCTAAAGAGTCACTTTTTATAATTAGGATTCAGACATCCAAACCAGGCCTGCAGACTTCGGGTTTACTATCTATATTGTAGCCTAACTGTTTACAACTGTGGGGGAAGAGTTGATTAACTGTCCTAATCTGTGTGTGGATAATCAGATTCATAAACGTGATAAGAAATCTCCATTAGCGTAGTGGGATTTTTGAAATGATTACAGGAATATGCAAATGTGTTTTCAGTATCGGTATGTGCCCGATCTGATGATTGATTGTGACACACACACACACACACACACACAAAAGCTGGCTGAAAAGTCAAGGAGTTTTGCTCCAAGAGCAGGAATATATATAGACACGTCATCAGTTACAACTCAATTTAACACCACGCCATCGCACCAAGGTGGGTCATTTGCAGCTTTAGCCTGTGAATAAATCAGTTCAACCAATCCGAATAGGGTTGCTTAGTCATAGTCCCCATGGTCATTGTACATGTTGGACATGATGAAGCAGCCTAGTACTTAAAAGCCTATTAACGTTTCTCAAGACACACACCTCTAATCCGAGGTGGTTAACTGCATTAAAGACCATCTGTTATATATATTGATCAGTAATATGCATAACGTGCACTTGGGTACTTGAATAGGAGTTGCTTTATGATATCAGTGGGTAGTTGTAACAGTTTCTGATTGGATGCCACCCTTACCCGACAGAGAAAGCCCCAGATAGATCGCAGAAAACAGGGTACCGGTAAACAACTTAAAAAACAAAAGTCTCCAAAAAACATGAATGGATTTACAAAAGTGCCAAATGACTACCCAATCATCATCCCCCTCATTAGGGATGGGTCAGAATATCAAATTATTAGATTATTCGTTCCCGAGGGTCAAAGTTGATTTTTAACATTTGGACCGTTAACATTTTTTCCCATTCAAATAAACACAAATTAACGGACGGAACTAATGTTGGACACTTCGAAGGACATTATCCCGCTTATACCATTGTCACTTGCCAAATTAAATAAATGAAGACCATTCATTTATATTTTCATGCGTTTTACAATCTAAATATAACGGTTTTTTTCATGACTTTGTTTCCCTGGTAATGCCTGAGGGTTTAACTTATTCCTGGAACAATCATTACCCTCCCGTAAGGTTCTTATGCAATGGAAACGTTGTTCACTCCTCCAGTAAATAGGACGGACTTTAGCTACGACTTGGTAACGGGAGGTATTCTAGTCTGCTCAGCTATGAGCCAGAGAGCTATGTTATGCATTGTACATAGCATGTTATGCATTGTACATATTTATAATTCAAATTCGTCCCAGCCTTAATACCACATATACTATAGGGTCTAGAGCATATAACCACGTTGTCTGATAACAATTTATGCATTTTTCACAATTTACCAGCTCTCGTTTTGAAGGCTGAACAGACAATTTGACTGGAACTACTTAGCAGGTAGTTGTTTTTTTGCGTTTAAGATGTTAAGTGATTTCTTGCCGATTATTCATGGATGCCTTTGTGAATGTCGGCACACATCGAATAATCGATTATTCGTTCATATACATACCACCCACTGATTATTCGACCATGAACATTTTGAGTTATTCACATCCCTACCCCTCATCCTAAACCGCCATCCCTAAATTATGTAACACTTGGATTAGAAGTTAAACTCCATTTCGCTGAAAGGACATTGGTTCTCTAACCTATTTAGGTTGAGTCAATCTGTCTTTTTTCCCTGATGTAAAAGGACCTTAAAGGTGTTTTCCCAACAAATAAACATAGTATTTGAGTTCCAGAACACATTTTTTGAAGCTGTTTGCTGGAAATAGCTTTTAGGAAAATAATCTTGCCTACCACCATTCCCCTCTGGTTTAGTCCCTTCAGAAAATGCACTGTTTCTGGTGTCTGTAGCTTTAATGCAAATGAGCAGCTGACCATTGACCAATGAGCTGCCAGACTGAACCACAACATGGAGGAGAAGTGATTGTTGCCGTTTGCGGACTCCTGGAGCTCTATATCTATATAATACTGTATAATGATAATAATATATAGGTATTTATATATTACATCTAATATCACCGCCAAAAGCTTTGTATGCCTCGGATGATATTATGAATCAAAGACTGCGTCTGACGTCTTTAGTACTTTCAAAACAAGTAAAGACTCAAATAAGGGGAGAAACAAACAACAGAAAAGAGGCCATAAGGCCAGTGGCCGTAACTGTTCCCCGGTCGAAAAATGTGGAGGCACATTCCGGGAGTGTGTCCACCCTCCAAATCCCCGAGAACGGAAAAAAACAACCGGCTAATCACCGTAACGACGTAGCGACCACCGCCGAGACTGCTGTGAGTTACGCTAGAAAGATCAACCAGAGATGGTTCACGACAGAATCAGGCCAACAAAGAGAAGTAAAGTGAAGTAAAGTTAATTAGTTGATTTATCTGCTTTAACAATGCAAGTTAATACATTAAATGTTAATATTTTTAAGCAAAGAAAGTATGTTTTATAAATTAACCTTTTAGGAAAAAAAAGGCAAATTTTACTCATTCCCTTATTCCACACAATAATATGCTAATATTGCTATGATATGTGGTAAAAATGCTTATGAGTGTATTATAACAGTTAAACACATTTAAAAATATACAATACCCGATGAAAAATATACAAAACAGCTATACATAATTTTTGGCCAGTAAAAAATCTTTCTGGCCAGTAGATTTTTAAAGCTCACTAGCCAGTTGGCCAGTGAGCAAAAAAGTTAAGTTTGAACCCTGATCCTACATCTTTGTTAGGGAATCTCTTCTCATGTGGCGTCTTTCAAGCTGCACAGCTATGCTCCCTAATGCATACAAAATTTGAAAAAAGTCTGTACATGATTTTTTGAGTGGGATATGCATTCCTGAAAGTTATCAGTTACCAAATGAGCAAGTCCGTTTCGGCGCCCCCTCCTGCGTAGGAAGGGGGCACAGTTGAATATTACCTCCCACTTCCCTACTCCCCTCCAATCAAAGCATAGCTAAGATTTTGTGGACCAGCGGACGAGCAGCTCCGGCGTGGGCAACTCGGCGCGGAAAACTCTACCACCGAAGCTTCGGCGGCAGTCCGGAGGAGGAGACATGGAGGAGAAAGGGATTGTACTCCCATGGCTGAGCTGCCGGACTGCCGCCTAGCTACCCTCGCCGGACTGCCCGCTGAAGCTTCGGCGGCAGTCCGGCAGTAATATACTCCAGGAGCTGAACTGCCACCGAAGCTGGCAGGTCCGCGCGGGGGTAGGTTCTCGGTGGCAGTCCGGCAGCTCCGGCGCGGGAAGCTCGGCGCGGCAAGTCCGGCAGCTCAGCTCCCGGAGTTACAATCTCTTCCATGTCGCGGTTTATGGACTTCAGAGAGTCAAGAACAAAGTTCCTTTCCCCCAATTCCTCTCAACCATGGCCGAGATATTCCCCACTATGAGTCTTTACTTGTTGTGGAAGTGTCAGAGACGTCAAACGTATTCTTTATGATTCATAATATAATCTGAGGCACACATAGCTTTTGGCTGTGATATTGGACATAATATTATATAAATATCAATATATAATAATATTATATCATATGATATAGAGCTCAGGAGTCCGCAAACGGCAACAATCCCTTCTCCTCCATGCCGTGGTTCAGTCTGACAGCTCATTGGTCAATGGGCAGCAGCTCATTTGCATTAAAGCTACAGACACCAGAAACAGTGCATTCTGAAGGGACTGAAGAAGAGGGGAATAGCGGTAGGCAAGTTTTTTCCTAAAAGCTGTTTTCCAGCAAACAGCTTCAAAAACAAGTTTTCTAGAACTCAAATACTATGTTTATTTGCTGGGAAAACACCATAATATGTCTCCTTTAATGATCATATTCTGGTGACTCTGCAAACACAGCCCAGCCCTGTCACTTTTAAAATCACTGGGTGCTACTGCCGACTGCTGGTATGTGGACAGTATAACTACTAACACAGAGACAAATCTCCAAACACATTTGCAGATCTCTGCCAATGCAGAAAAGTTACGTGAACGCACAAGTAACTGCTGACTTGAGCAAAATACTTAGCCATATGGGTTTACAGATTTGTTTTGGTCATTTACAGATTTGTTTTACACATTTACAAATCTCAATAGGCCCATGCAGATTCTGAATACACGTTCACAAATCGCAGTATGCATTTGGAGATTCTTTCATATCCCATTACGCACTCCTTGATGAAGATACAGTTACCCAACTTTCCACTCACATTTGAAAATAGTTATACTACAGTAACGGCCCCACTTTGAATGGATCAGAACTTCTTGAAGGAGAAACACAGAGAGTACTGGACTATCCTGCCTCCAGGATTACCACTGTAAAGACCTGGAGAAAGGTATAACAGCTCACAATTTCTCCTCGGTTCTTGTCCTTGAGCCACTGATGCAGCTGTGTGGCTGTGAACTGCAGCGCTCCCTTCAGGCCGCCGCTTGCACTGGATCTGCATGATGGTGTGGAGTCTCTCACACCTCGATCAGACCCACGCAGTCCCCGATGGACAAAGCACCCGTATGGCCAGCATCTCCTGCACGGCACAGCAAGTGAGAGAGTGAGGTGTGTTTGTGTGTGGGTATGTTTGTTTAAGAATGTGTGTGTGTGTGTGCGACTTTATAACCATATATGTTTGCACGTGAGTGAAGGAGATGGTGTGTGTTGGTAGTTAATAAATTAAAAGAAATATTAATAAAGTAATATTTATTCTAAGAATCTTCTAAGAATCTTCCAAAGCAAAATGTAAAAGGAGAAGCTAAGAAGTGTATTTAATAGATCAATAGATCAGAGGATTTATCTGGTACCTTGAGACTTTACTAGCGAGAGGGAGAAAGAGAGAAGCAAGTGAGCAAAAGAGTGAGTGTGTGTGATAACAGAGGGATATAGAATGAGCATAGGAGCCACTTTTAAATCACCACTGTAAATCAGCATGGCAGGTACTGCAGCACAGATAAAACAGAAGTTGAAGGGGAAGGAGGAGGAGGAGGAGGAGGAGGAGGAGAGGAGGAGGAGGAGGAGGAGGAGGAGGAGAAGGAGGAGGAGGAGGAGGAGGAGGAAGGGGGCAGGGCCAGTCCGGTTCTATCACAGGGCTGTCACTACTGAGATGAGGAGCCTACCTGAGATCAAGACCCTGGTTCTGCCAGATGTTCTCCATTATCCTGATGATTTGCAACGTCAGCATGTCCTGCCTTAGATCTGGAGGTAGAGAGGAGGAGAGGGAGAGCGAGAGACATATGGAGGGAGGAGAGATGGAGAGAGAAAGAGAGGATGAGAGATGAAGAGATATAGAGAGGGGCAGGGCAATGTGGAGAGGTGTTTGAGATGCAGAGAGGGTGAGGGAGGGGGAGTTGAGGATGGACCATTGGACAGAGAACAGAAGGGTGAACATGTTAGCAGGAGCGCCTCTTTGATCACCTGATGTCCCTTAAGGAACTGAGGTTGCATGAACTTAACCGCCTGCATCCGTCTGTGATGCGGCAGGCTGCAGGAGGAGCTGTGGCGTGTGGAGTCGGACACGTTCCTGCCGACGCGTCAGGGTTAAGGACCACAGAGGGGAGTGGTGTTGTATAAATAGGCTCTGCTCATGCATTATGCTATACAACTATACTGTGTGCACGTTGCAATATGAGACAAGGAAAGATAAGACTGCCGGGAAAATAGACAATAAGGAAGGAAGGACATGGGGGAGTGGGGAGAGGGCGGCGTCGTGAGCTCACCATCTCCGTTCTTGAAGATGATTTCATTGCTCTGGAAGAGGAGCTCAGACATCATGTCAGGGTTCTCCCAGTTCAGCCACAGAGGTCGCTTGGCAGAAGACATCATCCTGCATTCCTCTAGCCTACAATACAACACATTCAAAACCAATAAGCGAAAAAAAGCATAGCAAAATGGGCTAGGAAAAAAATGTATATACAACCACCTGGTGCCGCCGTTTCAAAAAGCTTTATGGCACGATTATTGTTTAGAACAGTATTACCGATGCATTATTTATCTTTATTTTTGGTACTTGATGGAAGTATGTTTTCTTTCGCTACGAGAGTTTTGTACTTTATTAATGCTTAATGATAAAAAAATATATCTATAAAAAATATATATATATTTTTTTTTTATATACATTGGTAGTCATGGCGTGGCTCTATTGTTGTTTAGGCGGCCGCCTTAACCATACAGTGCTGGGGGAAACACTGAAGCTATCACGCTCAACAACATTGGGCCAGCCTACATACTAGCGTGAGAGCTAGGCAACATAGTAGGGCTGCACGATATGGGCAAAATATGATATCCCGATATTTTTTGGCTGAATGGCGATATACGATATATATCTCGATATTTTCTATAGATGGGATAAGATGGCTTTGTCGCATTGGTCCTGAGTATTACGGTGAGGGTTTCAATGGCGCCCTAACTTCAATCCCCCGCCTTCTCCGTTCCACTTGGGAACATGTTGGGGGCGCCACATTTGCGGCCCTAGGCGATTGCCTAGGTCGCCTTTTGCCGAGCGCCGGCCCTGAGTTTGGGGGCAGAAGAAGCCCGCCTCGTGGCTGGTGATGCAGGCAGCACAAAGCCACAGAGTTTTACGCATTCTCAATACTGCAGCTTTGTTCCGCTTACTGTAAATGGTGGAACCGATTTGTCGTGCTTCCACTTTTAAGCCGCAAACGGTTCTGCTACACTCTCTACATGATGACCTGCAGCTGCTGCTCACTGTTTTTACCCAAACCATTTCCATATTATGGCCGTTTTCTTCCTCTTTGAAACAATTTCACTTGCTCCGCCGTCTCGTATCTTTACCGGTAATCTCCTCGCATGTATAGATAGATAGATTATAGTGAGGGGCCGGCAGGCGGAATAAGGCATCTTTATATAGCTTGGTACAGGTTGAGTCTACGGGCTATCAAGAGCTATGCCGAGCATTGACTCATTCCCTTTTACAAGAATCGCTATCAAGCTACATACATCTTGAGAACTAGCTTTTTCCACTGTAGTCTATGGAACAGGAAAGCTAATCTCGCCTGATCGTCTAGGTGATAGCCAAATAGTAGCCACCCGAGCATATCTACGTAACTACATGAAAATAATCGATATACTAGCCATAGCTAGCACATATTAGCGTAGGACTAGCGGAGACCTACCTTCTAGCCTGACTTCATACTGGGGCCAATGAAAGTTGCCTATGCTACTTAAACTAGTCCCCTAGCCGTAGCGCTAGTCCTCCTACCGAGTTCCCAGCTGGTGGCGGATGAGGGGCGCAGTGACGCTCTGCACGCGTCCATGTATCGGCGCTCCTCATTGCCACCAGGAACTTATTGACCCTGCAAGAGCACAGAAAAAAACAAAAATAAATCTACCTCCCCTCGATAATAAATAATGCGCATTAAAAAACGGCTTGTCCAGCGTATTAAACCGCCTTCTTCACACCCCCGGTGTTTTCCAACACTCTGCAGACAGTCGGCAGGACGTGCCAGGGTGCGCTCCAACGTTTTATTACGTTTTCACACTTCTTGCTGTTTATCTGCAGCAAAATAAACTTTGTTTCATCATCGTGTCCTCAGCCAAACAAAAGAAAGAACATCCCACAACCATACCACGCTGCGAGACCATAAGAGGTCCGACAAACCGCCCGGCGGCTGTCAGCCCACTCTTCTATACCATTGTCACCACCCTTCCCAAAGCGCGCTGATTATTATTTAATATAGTAAATTAATGAATTTATGACCCGAAACCACACGAGGGATGCTGTGAAACCAACAGAGACATTGTCCACCTCATCACTTAGGGGTAAGCAGTACCGTTAGTCCTACCTTCTGAGCCGCTTCTGCTCTGCTTGCAGCTTGAGTTAGACTCCCATTGCTCCACCTTCCTGCTCAGTCTCAGTACATACCACATGCACGGCAGTAGGATCTATATCAGCAGCCAACCGGGCTCACGTCTTGTTGTGCACTCGAACCTGGGTCGGTGCGGACCAGAGGAACAAATAGCATAGAGAAACAGGGAGGCTATCTCTATGTATAGTGTGGTGTCAAATAAGAGTGATAACACTGGTGTGTCAAACAAAGACTATTTAACATTTCCCTTCTATTAAATGAACGATTCGAGAGTGAGGGCAAGGTCCACCGGACACAGCTACGCTAACACTCCGATTCCTCACTCAAATCCAGAGAAGAAGTCCATAGCGCTGATGCAAGCTTTTCAGGAGGAACCGAGCCAGCGGGTTGTCCAGGTACTGCTCGTACTTCAGAACCTAGAGACCAGACACACAAGATAATTTTTTACTTGTTAAAATTAACAAGGAAAGTATGTGTTATATAAATCATGTTACATAAATGTTTGCTTACACACACTTAGAAACAGATAATAGAGAACGCTGTATAAATCCAATCAGATAACCGGATTCAAACACTCACATTGGATAGCATCTATAAAGTATTTATTTAGACAATTTCATCCAAAACAACTTATGGCTTATTTACTTATTAATACAAGTCATTCCTGACCTCGGGATGCCTACACATAAAAAATAAAAAAAAAAGCGCATATTTGGGTGCAGATATTTGGGTTCCAGAGTATCATACCAATACTAATGGTTCTCCAGTAGAGTCCCTAAACCACTAGACCCTCCCAGTATACTACAAAGTACACACACCTGCACCAGCTGGATGAGGTACTGGGACAGCCGGTCGTCGGTCAGGTACTTTTCAAGGCACTTCACCGCAAACTCCCTGATCTTGGGGTCAGGAAAGTTGCAGTCCAGCAGCTCCATTGCCTGCTCAGGCTTAATGGCCGGCCAGTCCTTCAGCAGGCAGTACATCTGGGAGGGAAAACAAGCCCTTCAGCACACATGGAAATATTCCCCACCCCCACCAAAACAAACAGTACTTTGACTTCCCTTTACGTTGTATTTATTTAGCTTTCCAACATCCTAAAATGCACTCCAAAGCACATTCGTCCCAGCGTTATCTCTGTAAAAAATCTCTGGAGTTGCATTAATCTGACGAACAAGGCCTGAGGCCGAAGTGGTTACCCATGTGATGCCCTTCAAAATAAAAGCCTGTCAGCGTTTGGAAGTGCGAACATGGCGTACCTGTGCGGACTCATCTCTGGAGTTCCATTTCACTGCCAACAGGAGCTTGGGAAGGATGTCTGGTATGTTGAAGCAGTAATGTCTACAAACAAACAGAAATATTTAATACTTCATATCATATGCATAAATATAGTAACAGCATATTGCACATAGGGATGCACCGAATTTTCGGACACCGAAAATTTTCGGCCGAAAATGGCCCAAAAGCGCATTTTCGGTTTCGGTCCGAAATACTTTTATCACCGAAACAACACGGCCGAAACAGAAATTTGTGATGACGCAAACAAAAAGCGCGGCCAGCCCATGCTTGACTGGATAAGCGCCAATATGTTTGCGGTGTGGACGTTTTTCAATGTTTCTGAGAAAGACCCACGTATAACGATTTGCAAAAATTGCAATGCCTTGATTTTAATGAAGTTAGTACACAGTCATAGCCATAAATGCAATGGCACTAGGGTTGCCGCGGTGTGGACATTTTCACACCGAGTAATACACCGGTATTACCGAGCATAAACGGTATAAACTTTGAAACTAGGTCAACCGCCATCTTCTCTGTCAACTCTCCTCTCACACTTGGTGACAGCGTCTGACAGTGCGCCAATTCTCCATGACAGCGTCTTTCTTATAACGTACTATATATAATAGTATAATATAATTGTAGGCTATAATATCACGGCCAAAAGCTCTGTGCGCCTCCGGATGGCCGTAGTGCGGGGAGCTCTTGTAGGGATTGGGCTTCACGGGGTTTGTTTACCGGCGTTGCTATGGTTACCAGTCTTGCGCGTTCCAACGCATTAGGTAGCCTATCTATTAGGTTTGTGTGTACATATATATATATATACAGGTGCTGGTCATATTATTAGAATATCATGAAAAAGTTGATTTATTTCATTAATTCCACTTAGAAAGTAAAACCTGTAGAATGTATACATTCATTCCAAACAGACTGATACATTTCAAGTGTTTTTTGCCAAAAAGAAGATGATTATAGCTGACAACCAATGAAAACCCTAAATTCAACATCTCAGAAAATTAGAATATGGTGAAAAGGTCAGATATTGAAGACACCTGGTGCCACACTCTAATTAGCTAACTAACTCAAAACACCTGGAAAAGCCTTTAAATGGTCTCTCGTTTTCATTCTGTATGACACACAATCATGGAGAAGACTGCTGACTTGACAACTGTCCAAAAGATGACCATTGATACTTTAAAGAAGGAGGGCAAGACACAAAAGATCATTGCCAAAGAGGTTGGATGTTCCCAGAGCTCTGTGTCCAAGCACATTAATAGAGAGGCGAAGGGAGGAAAAAGATGTGGTAGAAAAGAGTGTACAAGCAAGAGGGATAAACGGCGCCCTGGAGAGGATTGTCAAACAAAACCGATTCAAAAATGTGGGGGAGATCCACAAAGAGTGGACTGTAGCTGGAGTCAGTGCTTCAAGAAGCACCACGCACCGACGTATGCAAGATATTGGGCTTCAGCTGTCGCATTCCCTCGTGTAAAGGCCACTCTTGAATAAGAGACAACGTCAAAAGCGTCTCGCCTGGGCTCAAAACAAAAAGGACTGGACTGCTGCTGAGTGGTCCAAAGTTATGTTTTCAGATGAAAGTAAATTTTGTATCTCCTTTGGAAATCAAGGTCCCAGAGTCTGGAGGAAGACAGGAGAGGCACAGAATCCACGTTGCCTGAAGTCCAGTGTAAAATTTCCACAGTCAGTAATGGTCTGGGGTGCCATGTCATCTGCTGGTGTTGGTCCGCTGTGTTTCCTGAGGTCCAGGGTCAATGCAGCAGTCTACCAGGAAGTTTTAGAACACTTTATGCTGCCTGCCGCGGACCAACTTTATGGAGGTGACGATTTCATTTTCCAACATGACTTGGCACCTGCACACAGTGCCAAATCTACCAGTACCTGGTTTAAGGACCATGGTATCCCTCTTCTTGATTGGCCTGCAAACTCACCTGACCTTAACCCCATAGAAAACCTATGGGGTATTGTGAAGCGGAAGATGCGAGATGCCAGACCCAACAATACTGAAGAGCTGAAGGCCACTATTAAAGCAACCTGGGCTCTCATAACACCTGAGGAGTGCAACAGACTGGTCGACTCCATGCCACGCCGTATTGCTGCAGCAATTCAGGCAAAAGGAGCTGCAACTAAGTATTGATTGCCGTACATGCTGAGACTTTCCATGTTCATACTTTTCAGTTGGCCCACATTTCTAAAAAATCATTTTTTGTACAGTCGTAGCTAATATTCTAATTTTCTGAGATACTGAATTTGGGATTTTCAGTAATTGTCATTACTAATCATCCAAATTAAAAGAAAACATTTCAAATATATCACTCTGTGTAATGAATTGATATAATATGTAAGTTTCACGTTCTGAATATAATTACTGAAATAAATCAACTTTTTCATGATATTCTAATAATTTGACCAGCACCTGTATATATAAAACAATAAAACATAAAAATAGCAACCCTAAATGGTACTCATAATTGGCATAATTTCTTTCAGTGTTTCGGTTTTCGGCCTTGGTTTCCTCATTTTCGGCCAAGAATTTTCATTTCGGTGCATCCCTAATTGCACAGGTTAGGTTTGGAGAGCTTCTCGCTACATAATAATGGAATCAGAAGGAAAACACACAGGCTCACCTGTGCCTCCAGAGGAAGTCTTTTTCCTGCTCTGTGATTTCAGAGAGGGGGTCCCTGCTACAGACCAAGTGGAGCTGCTCGTTGTCGCTGTCAGTCAGGGGGTTGTCACGCGCCAACCTGTTACTCTGGGCACAATACAAGTCCCTAGGATTAGATCCGCTGATCACATCCTGACACTGTGCTGTTGTACTGCCAGAACACCGGCCCATCTACACACACTTATACTTGCTGACAAAGACATGCGCAGACACACACAGACATTCAACCACTGACAGACACACAAACACACACACAAGCCTAGAGAGACACACGCACACACACATGGCTAGACACACGCACACACACACGCCAAGAGACACACACACGCCTAGAGACACAGCACACGCCAAAAGAGAAACACGCAGACATACAAACACTGACTGACACACACACACAAACACACACACACACACACACACACACACACACACACACACACACACACACACACACACACACACACACACACACACACACACACACACAGTGGAGGCTTCTCCAGTGAGCAGAGGGAGGAAGATCCTCCTTAACATTGTTGAGAATGAGAAAATTTAGATTGCCCAGACTAATGAAATAATGCCCTTAAATATGACTACTTTAATGCCTTTGTATATGTAATGTTCGTTTCCCTGGGTAAAGGGACATTAGCACCCCCTATCGCCTATTGAAAATCACTGCTTGAGGACATTCCTCCCTCAGCCTCCACTGACTCCCATTCATGTCACCAGCAGTGTTGGCGGCTGGTGAATAACATGGGGTTCAATGGGAATTCCTCCTCTGAGGGGGTGTGACCAGCTACGGTGTCTGAATCGAGCCAAAATCTATTCATGAATAGGCTGGAGCCCTGGCTGCACTATGAACCAATAAGCAGGAGCCCTGGCTGCGCTATGAACCAATAAGAAGGAGCCCTGGCTGCGCTATGAACCAATAAGCAGGAGCCCTGGCGGCGCTATGAACCAATAAGGCTGTGGAGCAGCCCGGAGGGAGGGGTTATCCCCTCAAGTCTAAGCTACGAGAACCAACAAACATGCTCAGTCATATGCCTCGTTTCCACTGAGCGGTGCGGTAACGTTTGTTGCGGTACGGTGCGGCTCTGTTCACTTATATTGCCGTTTGCACCGAGCGGTGCGGCTCGGTTCACTTATGTTCTTGTTTCCACCACCAAAAGTTAGGCAAGGTCCCGAATTGAACGCCACACTGAGCCTACCTATTTTTCACCACTCCTCCGTTGGGCTACCAAGCCGTCTGAAAGGGTGCTGAAAACTTGGGAGCTACACACGCCGTAATTCTGAAATCACTTTAAAAAGATCCAGTTTGGTATGAACAGGTCACTGAAATCTTTGCAACACAAACACCTGGAGGATTGACTTGGTCTATAAATGAAGTCCATCAATCTTAATTGGCTTAACACCATGACCAACATTCTGAAACATCCATTAACATCCACATTTGCCTCGAACAATGATAGGCTTACAGCCCATGTAAATGGTTATGAAATAATGCTCTTGTTGGTCTTTTAATTGTTTGTTACTCTGACCGTTCTGTTTGATATTGTGGAATGTGGATGTTAGTGAATGATTCAGACCATGATGCCTTTTAAATGGCATCACTTTTGGTCTTGTGTCTTCATTTTTCCTAAAACAATTGTAGATGATATAGCCAAATTACAACCAATAGCTTCAGTCATTGAGGGCAAAAATAGACCCAATGATAGCCCCAGATTTTTTATTTAGTTTTACAAATCGATAGATAGATAGATCCTTTAATAATCCTTTACAGGAAATTACAATGTCACAACAGCGTAAGGACAGACATAACAAACACACGTTCCCTTATAGGGCTGGGCGATATGGACAAAATCTTATATCACGATATGAGTAATTTTATATCACGATATGGATATATATCACGATATGGTATTTTTTAAGTAAATTAAAATAATAAATGGCTTAAAATAACCATACTTCACATTTGATCAGTTTTTTCTTTTATTTTGAACTTGAATTTCCATGCTTACAAAGGAGTAAGTAGCGAACAATCTGTCATTAACTGCAGTGTCATATAGTGCAAACATCTTGAAAACATTGAACTGTTTTTTCAATACAAATAACATTTTTTTTTAAAGGTGTGCTTCATACCTGCCTGGCTGTCAGTCAGTGCAGTGTAATATAAAATAAAAATCACAGCATCACACAAATATTTTAAATACGAATTATACACTTATAAAATAAAGTTATGTGCTGTGCAAATAGCTGCTGGTAAAAATAGAACTGTTTCTTCAATACAAATGAGATTTTTTTTCAAGTTAACGGGTGAGTCTCACACCTGCCTTGCTTCAGTCAGTGCAGTGCAATATAAAAAATAAATCACAGCATCACAAGAATGTTTAAAATACAATATACACTTCTAAAATAAAATTGTCTGCTGTGCAAATAGCAGGTAAACATTGAACTTCTAATACAAATATGAAAAATATTTTAAAATACAATATACACTTCTAAAATAAAATTGTCTGCTGTGCAAATAGCAAGTAAACATTGAACTTCTTAAACAAATATGAAAAACATTTTAAAGAAAAATAAACACTTTCAAAATAAACTGTGTGCAAATGTCATTCTTGTATATCAAGGAGTAACTACAGATTGTGTGCAAGGAATACCAGCTGATCAACCCTCTCTGGTTTCAGAGCTGTTCTGCGGCATGTTATAATGTTCCCACTTGTGCTAAAAGCCCGCTCTGATGGGGCACTTGTGGCTTGAATGCACAAATACTTTTGGGCCAGACTTGCCACTCTGGGAAAATTGGCCTTGTGCTGCCTCCACCAATCCAGGGGGTTGGTCTCCCCATCAGCCTCCACTGTTTGGAGATAGCTGGTTAACTCCAGTTCAATGGATTTTCTGTCGGGGACAGCTTGGTCTTGGCGTGCTGCAGTTTTTTAAGAAGCTGCCCAAACTTCTCTTTTTCTTAGGAGGAATCTCTGCAGCTTGAGGTGGTGGAACGGACACTCCCCTAGCAGACGTTTCCTGCTTGGCAACCAGGTTCTCAATCTCTGCAGCAGTTTTGGTCTTGATGTAGTCCACCGTCACTGGCTTTATATATTTGGTTTTGAACCGTGGGTCGAGAAGAGAAGCCATGTCAAGTAGCTCCTGGGTGACTGGATCTGCATACTTTTCATTCAGGTACTCCAGAATGCGTGTCTTGATGCTCTTGGTGAGCTCGCTGTCATCTTCCTGTACCTTCACAACCTGCTCATTGAAAAGGTGGAGTACAGGTTTTAAGTATGACACACTGACATACTGCTCCCCGGACAAGGCATCAGTGAAGTCCACAAGAGGGCTAAGCGCTTTGCTGACAGCTTCAAGCACCTCAATGTCCTGCCATGTTAAAACCAAATGCCTCGTCTTTTTGTCCACTCGAAGGACCTGTGTAAGCGCTTTCTCCTGCTCAAGGACCCTTTCGATCATCTGCTGCAGAGATCCCCATCTTGTCGGAGTCTCTAATGAGCTGGTGTGCAGGCAGGCCCAGCTCAGCCTGTGCAGTTGCAAGTTCACGCTTTCTCTTCCAAGAGTTGCAGAATGCGCTTACTATTTTCTTACAGACCCCCACCGCGCGCTCCACCTGTGGCACGTTCACACTTCTCTCTGTGAACATAGAATGGGGAAGAGATTAGTTAAGTAAATTATTCAATTATTACACATTAAAGACAGAAGACATGCATTTATCAATTTGTCATTATATATATAAATGATCATTTTCATATTATTCAATCAATGGTGTGGACAAAGTTTTCTGATGCTTTTACCAGTGTGAAAATACTAAAATTAAATGCAAGTAAAAGTCCTGCATTACAAGCAGTCAAAGTATGTAATATCAGCTAAATATAAAGTAAAAGTACTCATGTGCAGTAAAATGTTTCCTCTGTTTATACAATTATATATGATGTTTCTGAATTAAAATGAATGCTGCAGTAGTAGTAGGAAATGTGTAGAAGTAGCAGAAGTGGTGAAATGCTTTTTTTCTATTATTATTATAATAATAAGACACTCACCAATGGCCAAATGAAGACGATGTCCAAAACATTGTAACCTTGTCCAATCGTTCAGTTCGAGTGCTTTGATGTTACTTGTGGCATTGTCTGTCGTTACACAGACTCGGTGGTCTTCTTGCAATCCCCACGACTCTAGCGCTTCCCTGAGGTTTTGGGCGATCATTTCGCCCGTGTGGTTCTCCGGGAAATAGGAGGTCTGCAGGCACTTACTGCACAGTGTCCAGTCTTTAATATATTGGGTCGTTAGGCTCATGTAATGCTGTGTGGTGCGGCTTGACCACATGTCTTTTGTTGTAGCTAAAAAGAGAACACTACGTAGCTCCTCTTCAATTGCGCCCTCCATTGCGTTCTCCATATAAGCGTGGCAACTCAACCTCGCTAAAGTGTTTGCGGCTGGGTATAACATACCTTGGGTCAAGGGTGCGGACTAATTCTTTGAATCCCGTCTTCTCAACTGTATAAATCGGGACCATGTCTTTGCATACATGTGTCGAGATGGCCTGCGTAATTTCCTTCCACCTTCTTGATTTTTTGTCGTATGGTGTGCCTGTGCCTTTCGCAAACGAATCTTCCAACTTCTTTTGTTCTTGAGGTGCTGCTTTTAATTTTGGAGTGGTGGACGCGCCGCACATTTTTTGGCTTTCATAATATTGCTGGGCGTGCTTCATCTTTAGGTGATGGAAGAGGTTGCTTGTATTTCCTCCCGTGGCACCAACTGTCCCGCGACATGTTTTGCAAACTATAGTTTTCTGTTCATTGTCGGCCTTTTTAAATCCAAAGAACTTCCAAACAACAGAAGACGCACCCTTTTTAGAAACAAGTTCTTCCTCTTCGTGTTGCAATGATTGGGATGCCTCCGGCTTCGCCTGCTCGGTAGGCATAGTGGCAAAACTTTCACTTTCCTCCGCCATGATTCCTGCCTTCCTCACCTCAAATTACGTGCAGGTTACGTTAACTGAAAGCACATTGGCTGGTGAAGTTTCTTCTTCTGGGAATAGTTAAATGTCTTACAGCTAAGCACTCTGCTGCAGGGCCCCGTTGTGGCGGTGGATGGAACTGCAGTTAACTGCAGTTCCATCCACCACCATTTTTTTTTTTTTCCTCTCTCGGTATAAACGAATGGCCAAATCTCTCCCGGTAGACACTTTCATATCGTCGACGGTATGATATTGTCATATCGCCCAGCCCTATTCCCTTATATAGCTAAAATACTTAAAAACTTAAATAAATAAGTTATTTTTGGGCATTATAAAACCATATGGCAGCTGGTATACAGGACTTCCTGTACCGCTCCGTTTTGCACATTGGTCTCTGACTGAAGGTGCTGTTCTTGATCACCTTCAGGGCGTGGAGAGGGTGATTGGGGTTAGTCATTATTGAGGCCAGTTTGTTGAGTATTCTGGCCTCAAGAGTAGGCCAGAATCAATAGTAGGCCTGATTTGACTAATGGATCAGTCACTAAGATCCGCTAGAAGCGCAGAGGCCTTCCTCCCTCACTTTGAAAACCAACAGCCGCCACTGACACACACATGCATAAAAAGACACACAACAACTGGCAGACCAACACACACACACACACACACACACACACACACACACACACACACACACACACACACACACACACACACACACACACACACACACACACACACACACACACACACACACACACACACACACACACACAGTAATTTCACATCCCAATCCTGTGTTTCCCTTACCAGGCTGGTGTGGCAATAGTTGTATCCCAGCTCCCTTGATATGTTCCAGTTAGCGTGCTCCTCGATGGAGGCCATGTCGGGGAACTTGACGGGGCAGCTGAAGTGATCAAACTCCAGCTCCAGACAGGGCGTTTCCTGTGTGTTCACAATGCCAAGAAAAAACGACCATGTCAGTCCAGGTGCTTATTGATAATCAACTAGTGGAAGCCGGGGAGAAGCCGCATGCAGAGTAATTCATCACCTATCTCTTAACATCTGGGCATTGGTGTACTGCAGCGATCTATAGAGGGTAAGTATAGTGCTGCCTTATATTATAGGTGACTTTAGGTGAACGTCCTCTCTCGGACATATACATTGAAAATCTAAGGCTGCCCAGAATAAGCTCCTTACATCCAGACACATACCGCAGCGTTAAGGTGACATATTATGTAAACAACACTTTTTCTGGGTTTTCAGGTGTTGTTTTGGGTCTCTGGTGCTGCCACACGCATATAAACTTTGAAATAAGTCTGTGCATTTTTGACTGAGATGAAAGTACCCCGCCTACAGTTTCCAGATGAGCCAGTCAGTTTCAGCACCTCCTCTGATGTAGGAATAAGACACATTTGAATATTACCACCCACTTCCCCAACCATCAGAGCATCAATAAGATAAGCCATTTTGTGGACCAGCAGACGGGCACTGGGTGGAGATGTTCGTGCATTTCAGAAGCAGGGAGATTCCGTACAAAAATTGTTGTCTCATTTATCAGTTATCCATGGGTCTGCCTGGCAGGGAGTCCGGCGGGAGCAGCGGTGATGCTGTAGGACTTCTGGAGCGTAGAGTTCCAGGAGCTCCGTGAATCCGCAAACAGCAACAATCACTTTCTCCTCCATGCTGCTGTTCACTCTGACAGCTCATTTGTCGGCAATGGGCAGCAGTTAATGTTAATTTAAAGCTACAGACACCAGAAACAGCACATTCTGAAAGGGACTGAAACAGAGGGGAATAGTCAACCCCTGTCTTGTTGCTTGGGAAATGCTTCACAGATTATTTATCTAAATAGCCCTATGTTGTTAGTATTTAGTAACTTTATGCAAGGTCTATGTCTATGTTTGCTCCAAAAAGTTTGACTTATCTCGAATTTAACATAAGATAGTAGGGGTGGGAATCTTTTACTATCTCACGATTCGATTCCGATTTTTGGGGCTACGATTCGATTAAACATCGATTTTAGATTCAAAACGATTTGATTCATAATGATTTCTGGTTCAATCTATAGGTGTGCAAAAGATCCTCATGATCTGCTCCAGTCTCCTTTGCAAGACAGAATGAAAAATGGACACATTAAAGTGCGTATTGGAAGTTAGATACTACAGTGAAGAATCATATAGGAAAAAAATTAGAATACACGATTTTTTAATTTTTATTAATAAATCTACACTACAAGTGGCATCTTGAGCCGTTTTTGTGATACAATTTTACTTCCGCATCTCAAACACTCGTTTTCAAGCGTGACGTAGGAATTGGTAGACGGACGTTCTAATCATCATAGACTACATAGGCAACATAACAATGGATAACAGTTTCGGACCACTTCCGTACAATTTTGAGCCAGCTAGCCGTGAGGGAGAACAGCAACCACCTAATAGGGGGAGACACCATAGCAATAGGAGGGAGATAGAGTTGTGGTGTCAGGAGAATCAGTGGAGAATTGGGCAGGTGTCTTGGTGAGTAACTGGCATTAGCTTGAGTTAATATTAGCTAATGACAGCAAATGATGGCCACGTTTCAATATTTAACAGGCATAACTTTGCTAGTACTTGATTATATATGAATCTACAGGATGTATAACTCCACACTATCCCTTACATAACTACTACTGGAGGGATGGAGGGAGGGCGGACGGACAGGTGGGCGAGCAAGAGAGTGCGCGATCAAACTGAAAGAAACGAGCGAAGTTAACCTCACACTTCATTTTGATAGGTGCTTGTGTGGGAAATGCGAAACGATATTGTTTCCCTATCCTAAAGGCAGTATCGTATAGTATAGTAAGTATATAGTATATAGTAGTAGTAGTATAGTAACGTTTCCGAATCGTTGAATCTCTGACCGGTCCGTGATCTTCACTGCCGCCGGTGGCTGAGCCCGAAGCTGCGGCTGGAGCGGCATGAATTGAGGGAATCACACCGGCTTTCAGCCTCAATCTTTTCTCGCTCCGAAAACCCATCTTGAACTCCATCATGTCCCCGGAAACATAGTCCTCAGGTCTAAAGTGAGCCACGCAAATGAACGAGTATTTGGTGACAGAGGCGAAAAAAAAGTCCTTTCTCTTCACCTGAACAAAATGCACCCAGGCTCGAAAGCCTGCTCCATCCTTTCTCCGATCGGGGAAACTGTGAAATCGGTGATGGTCGGACAGGAGGTCGGAGTTGGAACAACCCCCACAGATACAAAACCTCATCTCGCCGATTAAAAAAAAACAAAAAAACGAATATGGTGAATACAAGACCGCTCACCGCGGTAAAAAGGCTCCAGGGGGTCATAAAGGCAGCGCAGAAAATCGCCGGCTGCCCACTTCCCTCTCTAGATGAACTGCACAGCTCACGCTGCCTTAAAAAAGCTAAATCCGTCCTGCAGGACTCATCACACCCCGGCCACAAACTGTTTGAACTACTGCCATCAGGCAGGAGATACAGGTCCATGAAAACCAGAACAAACAGACTACAAAACAGTTTTTATCCAACAGCCATAACCTCACTAAATGTTGCTACCAGAGCATAGTTGTGTTGTGTATCACATCTGTGTAGGCACATTTATAAATGTGAATGTTTGTGTGGGTGTGTGTCTTATGTGTTTTTAGTGTACTTAGTTGATTAGCTTTTTATAGTTTTTTATTGATTTTATTTATTTATACGTTACTACCTCAATGTGATGTTTTTTACTGAACAAGGACTGCACTTAATTTCGTTGTACTTGTACTGTTACAATGTTACAATGACAATAAAGATTCTATTCTATTCTAACTACTCTAAACTACGCATAGAGCTGAGGCAGCAACAGCGACCGCGTCTACCAATTCCTACGTAATAGGGATGGGCACGAGTAGTAAATTCCAAACTCGAGTGATCGATGGAATTCCTCGAGGATCAATCGAGTACTCGTTTATCTATTTTTTTTAAAAAAAATTTTTTAACCCTAACGCTAACGGCAATATTACCAACCCAACATGTAGCCTAATGCTTATTCTCAATCAGTCAGAGTCAGAGTTATCAGAGACTATTCATTATTTATTAATATAACCTATTATTAATTATTACATTACATATTATTAACGTTCAAAAGTAAACACATCCTTAACAATAACAAATAGCCTAAATATGCGTCGAACACAAGGCCAGTAACAATCACGCGAACAAAGGCCTGTAACGGTTTAAAAAAAAGAACGAAACATTAGGCCTATGCGAAAACCGAAATCAATTCTTTGTGAGAAAAACCAGCATATCGACGTGCTCAGATGACATACGAGAGCGCATTCTATTAACTATCAGTCCCGCGGCGGAGAACACTCGCTCCGCTGGCACGGAGGTGGTGCTGGGATAACCAGTCCAGGTGCTGCTTTGCCAGAACGTTCAGTTTTTTGTACCGATCCCCGTTTGACTTCCACCACTCCATGGGGTTTTGATGTGGACGGATGCATGGCTTCATCTCGTACATTTTCTCCACTCGAGCAGTGATGGTGCGCCGCGATGGCACCGTGTATTCAGGCTCTATAAAGGCCATGAGATCACGGAACCCCTTCTGATCCACAAAACTCAGAGGCAGCATCTCTTTTTTGTGATCATTGATGTAATCAGCGTTGTAATTTTCTCTCCCCGGCCGGGATTACAGCTACGTTTTGCGGCGGTGAAAATAGCCGCCACACTAGGTTGCTGCGGGTCTGCTTTACCGAACACATCGCCGTGTTTTAGGAGCATATGCTGCCGCATAGTACTTGTTGTACTTTGATAGCTCAATTTGGCTTGACATAATTTACATTCAACCTTATGATCTCCTATTTCAGAAAAAAAATTCCAGACTTCGCTTCGTTTTGTTCTAACCGCCATCTTTTGTTTTAACGTAGCCTATTCGTTGTGCGCACGGCACGCGCCAGTGGCGCCAAACAGAAAATTGATACATTTTCAGAAAACTTTAACTCGAGTTTGTGTTTCCTCCAATCGAGTTCATTTGTAACGAGTAGTACTCGAGTAATCGATTCCTCACGCCCATCCCTACTACGTAATATGACACGTTTGACGTATCACATAAAAAAACAACGGTTTTTGAAGCCTTGCTCAAAATAGGCACTTTAAAACTGGAATTTTTGCGGATATAATATTTTTAACTGATAAAATCCTGCATTTCAATTTCAAAGGGCAATTTCAGAGAATGTTATGTATAAATATTTAAAAAAAAATTAACTTCCAATACGCACTTTAAAGTGTCTTTTTCACATGTATTAAGTTTTAAACATTTATCCATGCTTAGATGGAATTGTTGCAACTGTTGCATAAAAGCAATATCACATATTGATTAACAAAAATAAAAGTACCTATAAAAAAAATAGTGCAGTTCAACATGCTGCCTTTTAAATTCTAAGGAAAGTGCCTTTTCCACTGTGTGTGGACCACAACTGCTACTCTAAGAAGCTAGCTTTAAAATAAATTGGAACAAAAATAAAATGCTTCTGTATAATAAAAATGGTACAGTTGAACAAGATGCATTTTCATTTCACAGGAATGTTGCAGTACCAAAAATATCATGTGGAACACAACTGTTGCACAAAACATTAATATGTCTCGGCTTTAAAAAAAAAAAGAAAGTTATATCCATCTGAATCGTAGTAAATAAGAATCGCGATTCTTATATGAATCGATTTTTTGGCACACCCCTATAAATTGTTCCTTGAAATTAGGGCTGTACGGAATGGACTAAAATGTATATCACAGTATGATTTGAGGCATAGACGGTAACGGTATTATATCAAGGTATGTTAATTGTATCTTCTAATTTCGATTAGAAGGGGGTAAAATACTGGTAAGGCAGCAGAACTAAAAAAATTTTTTTTATCTTTTCTCAAGTTAATTCCATCTCTGAAAAATACTAATGTTTAATAGTAAGGATTTGTCTCTCCACTTGCCCTATAGTTTTGCATCTCAATTTGGCTGGAGTGTGTGCGTGCAGGTAAAGTGTACCTGGGATCGAGTGTTTTGACCATCTCTTTCAAGCCCTTTGAAACAACATTTTGAAAGGGACCCATGGTAAACACTGTTTACACAGGTAAACAGTGCCGGCATTTGTTATCTCCTTCCACCGCTGGCATTATGTCATAAGGACTGGCTTTGGAAAATGCCTGCGGAAGCAATGCACACAGGCGCGCTTGCGCAATACCATACTGCCTGAGAAGGCAGTAACACTGTCAAATCTGTCCCTGGGAAGGGTAACGTTGTGCCGAATTGAAAAAGGAACTATGTTTCGTCACCATATTTTCAGTAGTTGCACGTAACTTTACTTTTTACATGAAAAGTAGT
>OLKM01002301.1:0-74899 GCA_900291075.1 Melanogrammus aeglefinus | reverse complement strand
ATCTAGCTCTGACATGTTTATTAAGGTTTCGTTAATTATAAGTCCATCTTTAATTAAAAGTTCTCACTTAATGTTTTTTTGATGTTTCGATGTCAGTATCATAAGTTGATTCAGACTCGGAAGTTATATAAAATTTACATAGATCACGGCAGAAATATAGATTACTTTGAATGCATGTTTGAAACGATATCGGCTGTGATGGGAAGTCTTCAGCTTAAACTCGTTACACCTCAAAAATGTAAACAATTTACTGCATTCCAAGTGCATTAATGTGGCCCCCTTATTAAACGCTGAAGTGCATTCAATCAACCACAGACCCTCCGCAGTATCAGCCCCACATTACGGCCCTGTGTCAGGGAGCCAGGGTGTGAACAGAGCTGGTTTTCCCCCAGCTGTTGTGCCTCGTCAGGGGCGATCATCATGACACATTGACCACAGTCTAAGGTGAAGCTCTGGGACAGCAGATGTAACACAGCTGCCAGTTTCCCACAGAATACAGCGATACTGTTTCAAATCTCTCGCTCTCTGACGCTGTTGCCGTCGGAGTCTCTGTTTGTCTGGTTGCTGTTGTTTTTTTTGGACTCTCTCCCTGATCAGAGGTCACGCGCGTGATGACAATAAAAACTGTTGAACAGATGTAAATGATTACGATAGGGGCGCCTCAGGGTCATGGGAAACGTCATTAAACATTGAACGCAAACAATGTTTGCCGACGCAAACTAGGAAACAAATCGATGAAAGTAACTGAACGGTTTTGCTGTTTGGTTCCCCGACTTTACAGTTGTATCGGAATAAATAATAACAAAGATGGACAACATGCGTTCAACTGTTCAACTTGTGGTGTCCATGGTAACTGATACTTTTGAGTGAGGTGTGCTCCCAATACAGGCACTGTGTGATAAGAATACCTCAATTGATCCATGAGAACTTCTCGATGGGAGAGTGATTTAGCAGCGAAGAGGCTAAGGGAGGCTCTCTATTGAAGGGATGTACAGCAAAACAAAAACAACGCGAGTTGAATTCCTCGGCTTTGCCATCTTTGAAGATTTCAGTCGGAAGCCGTGAATATACTTCAAACGATGCCAGGCGTTTTAGGAGGAATTACAGGGGGAGGCAGGAAGCAGTGCCGATGTGATACGCGAGTGGGATCTTTGCCCGAGGGGGGAGAGAATAAGAGCAGAGAGCTCGTATAGAACAGGCAGGCCACTCCCGTTATCACTGCACCTGTTTCCGAACAGTGATGTTGGGGAAATAAATGTTCCCCGACATCGCTGTCGTAAATCAACATTATTGATTATCTGTATTATCTATTCGCAGCGCCAAAGACAACAATAGAACAATTAGAATCGATCTAACATTCTCATTTATCTTTACTTTTTGCTTTTCTTCTTCGTCTGCCCCATGGGACCTGAAGAAAGCTGCCATGATTAAAAAAGAAAAAGAAAATATATTTTATACATATATTCTTTTTCTTCAGATGTATTTTTGAAGGTTTTCCCATTTTGTTGTGAGTGAGTAAGACATGAAGGTATTGTAGAGAGAGAGGAGGACATGCAGCAAAGGGCTGTGGGCAGGAATCGAACCCCGACCCGGTCGCTGCGGTGAGGCCTGGGCCTTAATGGTACGCTCCCCCTGGTGAACCGCCTCCATCTACTCTATATTTTAACTGTTTTGTTTGCCTCTGGCTATTAAAAGTACAGCCTGACGTCTAATGGGCTCTTTAAGGTTCCACGTTCACGCAACACAATGACCACGCAGACGCTTCGACGCCGTCGTGAACCTTTATGGTTCTGCGTCGGGTTTTAGTAAGCGGACCAATCACAGCCCTTGCTGCTGCGTCGCCTTGACAGAAGTTTACAATGTTTCGGGAGGCACATGTCCGGCCCTTGCGGTGGACACAAGGAGGGTCTGCAAAGACGTAAGGGGTCCGTAACCCCCTTGCGTTGCATGATCGTGGAGCCATAAAGAGCCCTTAACACGGCACCGTCGAGCCCAACAGGAGCCGCTCCAGTTACCTTCTTCAGGTTCCCGACGGCCGAGCCCGACCGAATGGCCTCCATCATGGCCTCTCTGGCCGCCGCCGGGTCACCCCGGGGGTCCCCGGCCCCCGACCCCCCACGCCGGAGCTGGGGGAGCATGGCAGGAGGTCCCGTCGGGGGCGGTGGTGGAGGAGGAGGAGGAGACAGGCCGAAGCTTGACGGAGGAGGAGGAGGAGAGAGGCCGTAGCTTGACGGAGGAGGAGGAGAGAGGCCGTAGCTTGATGGATGAGGAGGAGGCGTTGGGGAGAGGGGACGTGAAGGTCTTGTTATGGAGACGGCAGGATGCTCCTCTGCAGAGGAGGATTTCCTGATGCCCAGGAGCTCGTGAGCTGCCAGGGACTTGGTCTGTGGAGAGGACAGAGGAGAGGGTAGAGGAGAGGAGAGAGGATAGGAGAGAAGAGAGGCGAGAGGAGAGGAGAGAGGAGAGGAGAGAAGAGCGGAAAGAGAGGAAAGAAGAGAGGAGAGGAGAGGAGAGGAGAGGAGAGGGGAGAGGAGAGGAGAGGACAAGAGAAGAGAAGAGAAGAGAGGAGAGGAGAGGAGAGGAGAGGAGATAGGAGAGAGGAGCCACATGACACGTCAGTCTATAGGCTTGGTTGGAATTTCTATCCAAAATACCTTTACTGTATTTTCTGACCAACACAAAAAAAACAACTTCATTGCAACTCGATGCAACTCGATGCATTATATCATTCCCAGTTCATTCTCCATACTGAACTTGGTCTTTTTGTTCCCCTCTCTGGGACAAACCGGAGCAGCCGTCGTCAGATTTAGTCACGAGGCATTCCAGGGATTCCAGGGCTGGTCAGAAACCTTTTAGTGCTGAACCGCAACTGGCCCTTTGCTGCAGCGGCACATTTCCAGCCCCTTTTCTTCCACTTTTCAGCCAACCACAGCCCACAGCCATCATGGAGGGCAGGGGAGGAACAGTGTGCTGCTGAGGGCATAACAAGGCACCCGGCGGTGCTACCTCGCTAGGACGCTCTGAGGCGTTCTGCCTCGTCATGGTCGCTGCTTTAGACGGCCCAATCCAACGCAGGATTCAAACGCAGACAAAGTTGGGGGATGATAGTAGTTGGGCTATAAATAGTGATGCTTATTAAGAGTAAACACTTGAAATCCTTTGGTGAAACTTAAAGGAGACATATTATGGTGTTTTCCCAAGTAAACATAGTATTTGAGTTCCAGAAAACATGTTTTTGAAGCCGTTTGCTGGAAATAGCTTTTAGGAAAGAAAATCTCACCTACTGCTATTCCCCTCGGTTTCAGTCCCTTCAGAATGCTCTGTGTCTGGTGTCTGTAGCTTTAATGCAAATGAACTGCTGCCCATTGACCAATGAGCTGTCAGACTGAACCACAGCATGGAGGAGAAGGGATTGTCACTGTTTGCGGACTCCAGGAGCTCTATATCTATATAATATCATATAATAATAATAATAACAATATTATATATGGGTATTTATATAATATTATATCTGATATCATGGCCAAAAGCTATGTGCGCCTCGGATGATGAATCATAAAGGCTGCGTCTGACGTCTCTGGTACTTCCACAACAAGTAAAGACTCGTAGTGGGGGATATCTCGGCCACGGTTGAGAAGAATTGGGGGAAAGGAACTTTGGCCTTGGCTCTCTGAAGTCCATGAACTGCGACATGGAGGAGAAAGCTTTCTCCTCCATGTCGCAGTCCGGCAGCTCAGCTCCCGGAGTACAATCCCTTTCTCCTCCATGCCTCCTCCTCCGGACTGGCGGCAGTCCGGCAACTCCGGCGGGGGGAGCCAGGCGGAAGTCCGGCAGAGAAGGGGATTCTACTCCCAGAGCTGAGCTGCCACCGAGTTCCTCCCGTCTGAGCTGCTCGTCCGCTGGTCCACAAAATCTTGGCTATGCTCTGATTGGAGGGGAGTGGGGAAGTAATATTCAACTGTGACCCCTTCCTACGTAGGAGGGGGTGCCGAAACTGACACGCTCGTTTGGGAACTGTAGGCGCGGTACTTTCAGAAATGCATATCTCACTCAAGTTATCATGTATGGACTTTTTTCAAAGTTTGTATGTGTGTGGGAGCACTAGAGACCCAAAACATCCCCCCAAATCCCAGGAAAAGTGTTGTTTTAATAATATGTCCCCTTTAACAATTTTCAATTGTTGGGATAAACTATTGACATATTACATTAATTTTGAAAATCATAAAAAAATATATATTAATACACATTTTAAAGCCATTAAAAAAAAGCCCAAAATGTATTATCTGGGGAAGGGGACTGGGAAACAAGAGACTGAAAGGAAAAGGGGGTGGGTGTTACCGGTCTGAGCCTTTAGTTTTATCATCAGCAGCAGCACTAAGGGGGTGAGTGTTACCGGTCTGAGCCTTTAGTTTTATATCATCATCAGCAATAAGGGGGTGAGTGTTACCGGTTTGAGCCGCCCACTGCTGGCCGTGGCCCTGATGGCGGCCAGCAGAGCGGACCTCTCGTTGTCGTCCTCAGCCTGGGACGGCCTCTTCTTCAGACCACCGGGGGCAGCGCCTGGAGTCTGGGGTCAGAGAGCAGGAGGCACTCAGAGTCTGGATTCATAAGGTCCCCTACGTTACAACCAGGCTGTGTTTCACCTTGACTTGATCCCTTTGACCGCTAAAGACCAAGGTACCATAGTTAGGACACACACACACACACACACAGACTAAGGACAACACACACACACACAGACTAAGGACACACACACACACACGACAAGGACACACA
This sequence comes from Melanogrammus aeglefinus, assembly GCA_900291075.1. NCBI lineage: Eukaryota > Metazoa > Chordata > Actinopteri > Gadiformes > Gadidae > Melanogrammus > Melanogrammus aeglefinus. The sequence continues at coordinate 70,123 of OLKM01002301.1, read as the reverse complement.
CACACCACACACACACACACACACACACACACACACACACACACACACACACACACACACACACACACACACACACACACACACACACACACGCACGCACGCACGCGAAGGAATGAACCGCACCTTCTTCAGCCGGTCCCGTCCCCCGGTCTGGATGGCGTCCATCAGGTCGTTGTGGAGACAGGGCTCCTGTTGGACGGGTTTGGACGTCATCTTCTTGAACTTCTTCACCGGCCCGAACAGACCTCCAGCGGGCGGGAGGGCGGAAGGCTCCGGTCTGTCCGCCAGCACTGGATAGGTGGAGGGGGTGGTGGTGGTGGTGGTCACCACTGGGGCGTTCTGAACACAAACATATGTATATGTATGCAGAAATATATACGCTATGTATAATATTTGCCTATGTATAGGCAAATATATAAAAGGATATTTAGTAGGTAAAATATATACCATTGAGTATGGAGCTGTTGCTCATCATTGATCATATTGTATTTAATATTCAATGTATAAATATTAACGGCAAATATACAAATGATATACAGTACTTATAATTCATCAATATACATTTTATTGTTACAAAATCTACACAATATAACTTATTGCACCGAAGCACCACTCATATTAACCTGAACTATGGGTGCTGGCACGTTGGCGCCCGTCCCCTGTTTGGGGGCGTGGGCCTGGTTCTGGCTGGCATGGCTCGGCCCAGGGTCCGGTGCCTCGCTGTGCGCGCTCTGACTCCTGCTGTCCCCGGCCATCCCCCTGCCCGGGGCGGGGCTCACCACCGGCCAGCTGCTGACCCTCTTGTTGTCCGGGGCGCTGATGCTTCCTCTGGAGAAGCTGGAGCTCCCCACGATCCTCCCTCCTCCGCCCCACTTCGCTTCTCCGGTCGTCTCTGTGGCGATGCGGTCGGGGTGGCTCATGGATCTGGTGGGTCCGGGGGACCGCGGAGGCCCCGAGCCGACGGGGACCCCCCTTGGGTCGCCGTCGGAGGGGGGCAGGGTGGACCCCCGCGGGATCACCTGCATGGACCGGCCCCCTCTCTGGAAGCTCGACTGGGCGTTCCTCTGCAGGGGTTCCAGGCCGTGGGCCGGGCCTTCTGGTTTGGCGTACTTCGAGATGGCGGACGCCACGTACTGGCTGGACGTTCTCCTGGGCGGTCGGAGGAAGGACAGGTCTCTCTGTGGGTTGGGGTGATAAGAATAGACCGGTACGGATGCACTGCCCGGTGTCTGCGTCTCCTCCAAGGTGATCACCTTTTGCTCCGACCCCTTCTGTGCTTCGGCGGCCTCCTTGGTCGCCGTGGCAGCGGCTTCCTTCTCTTGAGGCTTCGCCACCAGGAAAGGCTCCCGTTTTACCGGGTGTGTGTTTCTCAGGTCCTTCCGGTTTCTTGGCGTGTCTCGCGGTTTCGGGGGAGGCTGGATACACTGTCTTCTTCTGCTCTCTGCTGTCTTGTCGTTCGGATGAACTCCAGAAGGCTTTGGCCTGGCCTAGGAGCGGAGAGCGCTCCTCCGTGTCCCCCCCCGCCCCCGACGTCGGACTGACGGCCCCGGACACCGCTCTGAGAGTCCCGGGCTTTTGCCACACGCCGGTCTGCACCATGTTCCCCTGCTCGTCGATCTTAATGGCGCCCGAGGTGCCCACGGTGCTGGCCGCCTGCGGCGTGACGACCGTGGGCGGGTGTTTCGGGGGAACCACGGTGAAGGTCTTCCGGCCGAAGCGCGAGGTGGAACTCTGGGTGATCTTGCTCTGTGACACGGAGGCCGAGTAGGCCGAAATGACGTCCCCCTTGAGGTGGGGCCTGTAGATAGGGGAACTCTCCCACAACCTCCTTCCCGTTCACGGACGGCGTCCTCCGAGTGTTCGGCGGGAGGGCGTTCTCTTTGCCGACGAGAGGGCTAGCTTTGATGCTGGCGTTCTCGCCGGGACACGTTTTCGCCGCTTCTCTAACGCCGCCGGTCTTGGCGTTGGCTTCTTGCTGCGTCGGCTTGTTCTCGGATTTGACCGCGCTGCCCGCTGTCGAGTGAGAGTGCCCCGCCGCGGAGGCTACATACGCTGAGGCCGGCGTTGGTCGTTTAGCGACGTCACTGACGCGCTTGGTAGCGCCCCCTTCCCTACAGGCGTTGTTGTTCTGGTTGTGGGCTTTGTCCCCGGACTGCCGAGCAGCGTTCTGACCTAGAGTAGCCAGAGAGATTTTAAATCAATATGAACACTGAATTAAATGGTAAAACGGTAAAAGGACTGCATGTGTTTTTTCAGCGCTTTTCCAACCAGTGGCCACTCAAAGCGCTTTACCATATTGCCTCACATTCGCAATTCATGCACACATTCACACACCGACGGCGGAGTCAGCCATGCAAGGTGACGGCCAGCTCGTCAGGAGCAGTCAGGGTGAGGTGCTTTTCCAAGGGGACACCTCGACACTCTAGGGGGAGCCGGGGATCGAACCAGGAACCTCCAGTTTCCAGCCAACCCGCCCTACCTCTTGAGCCACACGCCATCCCGTCAAATAACCCGTAAGGATTATGTTCGAGGTATATTTTCGTGTGATTCAGCGAAACGCAACATGGCACGGCAAAAGAAAACTACAAAATAACAATGCATTCAAAAGTACCGGTATACACATTTCATGATATTTCCAAGTATTTTTGTTACCATTATTGACAGTTGACGGTTGCCGCGGCGATGTCTTGGTGACACCGTCAGTGACGGTGCTTCCATAGTCCTCCGGTAGATCTATAGCGGTGACTGGGACCAGGTCCACCACAGTGACAGGCACCCCGTGGACGTCTGTGGGTAAGGCATAGCGATACTCTTTTGGCGTGACGGCCTCCGTACGGCTAATATCTGGAATACATAACAGATTAACGAGGTTATTGGTTAATGCACTGCAATAAATCGTACTCATAAAAAGTCATGCTCTCAACATGTTGCCTGTCTTTAATTATCTGTCTTCAAATGATTGCTGAGAATGCTCCTGTTGGGTTTTACGTTGTCTCAAATCTGTGTGATGCAAAGGTCTTTGAGACTAGCATGGTGATGAAACACCAGACATAAATCAAACTCAGACTGAACTCGAAAGTCCTTTGAGATGTTCAATGCCCTCCAACTATGAGAAAAAAACATCACACTCAGGAACGGAGTTCAACTATAAAAAAGAGAATTTATAGTTCATGTAAAATATACGAGCACCCAGATAGATGACATGTGAAATGATGTATGGACATTTTGATGTGACGCAACATAGGTTGGGTTTGACTCATGGATTAACAAATGTGAACACACGGCAATCAAAACCACATATCATGTGGAAGAATGGGAACGGTGAAGCAGCGATTAAGGCCAATGGACATTTTTAAAATACAGTTCACTATGGAAAATACATCATTAACCTGTTCATCTTTTTGATCTCCCCAGAACATAAGTTTTAGCATAACGACCAATAACTAGAAGGTACCATTTAATTCAGCGTCAAAGTCGGCCAGGGTCTTGTTGAGTTCAGCGGTGAGGTCGGGGTCCTCATCGTAGGCGTCCATCCTGCTGCCTGCTTTATCCTTCAGGCTGATGCCCATTGGTCTGCATGGGACAGTTTGACAAAGGTCATTCAAATGAGTCAGTTTCACACCTTCACACATGAGCACACACATCCCAATAGCCTCATAATGTTTGAAAAAAAAAATATTTTAAAAATTGAAAAAATCTAACTAGCTATACAAGTTTTCTTAAATTTGTTAGTTTACAGGTTACATGTGAAAATCAGCATATATGTCTCTAACCTACAGGCTAAATACACAGTTAAGTAAGTAGGCCTAGGTGGAAATATTGTTCACAACAACCTTTTGCATGCAGCGATACCGTACTAGCTATAATCACGCTTGATCATTAGGAGACCCCAACAGAATCATTTAGCCTTCACGTCTTGAGCAACATCACCACTCGATCAACGTTTAAACACCTATGATGTTGTCATTGGAGCATAACTCCATTAAAATCCTTGTCCATAAAGCGATCACTAGCTCGGAGCTCGCGGTTGTTTCCCCGCTGGCCGGCGCCTCCGAGCTCTGCTCCCGGGTCTCCGACACATCAGACATAATAAATAACACCCGGAGCGCCAGATAAAACACATCGCATCTGCCTCTGAGAGGAACTTGGAGCGGCTGACTTTTTCCTTAACAGCTCTCAGAAATTGGGGGCTTGTGTGTCTTTCCTGGAAGGCAGAGGGAGGGCAGGATCGCTGTGGATGCTTTAGGTCCGTATGAGTCATGTGCTCATTGATCTAGGATCAGTTTTCTGGATGATATACACACCTTGGGTTCACCGCAGTTCAAAGGAAAAAAAATAATCATGTTACGACATCCGTTTTTTTTTTTTTGTTTTCACCTTTCGATGGACGCCTAGACCCATAACTGTGAAATCCCAGTGCTCAGGAGCACGCCAGCCGCGGGGGCCCCCCTTCAGATTCAGCACGGTGGAAGAAGAAGTGCTCTCAGCCAGTTTCTGCTGGCAGACGATTAAACCGCTGTGGGAAAGCGTCTTTGAGGGCAGACGTGCAGGGTTAACCGAAAGGCACAAATACGTCTTGTTTTTTAACGTTGCTATATTTGGCACCGATTCCCAAGCGAAGTACAACCCAGACGTTGGATATCCCCGAATGCAGTATCTTGTTCACTGATTGATGATTGGCCCGTTTCTCAAAACAGTTCAAGGAGTAGGATTTAAGGTTGTTCTTTGTAAGTATTGGTAATACACTTCACACTGAGCGCAGCGTTTGCGGTGCCATCAGGCTCTGAGATACAGTGTGTTGAACGCCAAACGCATCACATGCATGTCACGTCCATATGGTGTGAGATATGTTTTAGGGCTGTAAAGCCAGGTTTCTGCAATCGAGTACAGGACGCTGCATGCAGAGGTACGGAGACGGATGCCTGCTGGGAAAACACTGTGGGGAATTCAGATGACTAACAGTGAGGTTGACCCCAGTGAATCACAAGAGGCTCACGGGAGGGACAGGCCCACACACACACACACACACACACACACACACACACACACACACACACACACACACACACACACACACACACACACACACACACACACACACACACACACACACACACACACTCCCAAAATGTGTTTGCAATCACCCCTGGAAGACGAATGAAAATGGGGCGTCAGGTGTGGAGGTGTGTTTGTGTGCAATCAACAAACTTGAGGAGTCTTCTTCACACCTCTTCATTCATTTGCAGGATGCTGTGCTTTTGATGCTCTGTTTCTCAGCGTTCTCACCATTCACTATGTTCACGCTCTTTACGTCATTCTCATTATTGGCTATGGTAACGCTCATAACCTCACTCTCAATATTCACTCTTTTCACAATCTTTGTCATTAACTATGGTAACGCTCCTTATGTTATTCTCATTATTCGCCATGTTCACGATCTTTACGTAATTCTCAACATTCTCCATGGCAACGCTTCTCACATCATTTCCATCAGTTCTTTTGTTAATCTATAAATGACCAACGACTTATTGACAGACCCACTCCGTCACACCAGCTTCCCTATTCCTCTGTAGTGTGGAAGTCTGTCAACCACTTTCTCCACAACTCCAATGGAGCCCTTCAAGAGTTCCCATGTCACCCCTGTCTGTCTGTGTGTGTCCTCCTGTCTGTCCCCTGGTCTGTACCTGTGTCTTGACCCCCAGGTCGCACACCCTTCGTCGCTGTCGCTGGAGACATCCTTTATTGGTCCGAGGGGTCTCCCTTCTCCTCCTCTCCCGTGCAGGGTCTTGTCCGGGGAGGCGGGCTGTGTCCCCCACGGGGAGCCCGCTGTGCCGCAGTCCTCCGCCTCCCCCATGCCCTCGGAGGCGGCGTAGCCCTGGTCCGGCAGGCTGCTGCTGCCGCTGCTGCTCCCCAGGGAGAGGGTCTCATCCTCGGGTACGCTTCGGCCGGCGGCCCCCCCCTGCGGAAGTCTTGGGCTGGGTAGAGAGTGGAGCCAGGCTGGGAGAGGGAGACACAAAACCCCCAAAAAATCAAATAATACTTTTATTTTCGTAGCTTTGTGGGGGGGGGGGGCATGGCAGGAACACAGGTTTTTCATTAGTCCATGCATTTTCCTTCGGATTAATCAAACTTTCTCTGTTGTATCAAGAGTGCTACATCTTCATCTTCAAGCCAAGTCTCATGCCATCCAAACCCATTGATTTGTCCCAGGTTTCTTGAATGCTACACGGAGAACCGGGTCGGTATTTAGTATTCTTTGTATACTTCAGGAGTATTAAGAGCTTTTTGACTTAGCCAACGTTATTAACTAATCATAGCATTGCTTTGTAATGGCTGGAAAGGCACAGGACATGTGGCAGGCAAAAGGTTTAATCAGAAAGTTATGAGAGGGAGATCGCAGGTTACATTCCAGTTGATTCAAGACTCATACAGTACGTGCTTGTGTAGGACACACACCCACATGCTCGCACACACACACACACACACACACACACACACGGGCATGCACTTTACACGCACACACACACACACACACACACACACACCAACAAACTCAAACAAAATCTAAATTGCACCCAAGTGCGAGCCAAACGAACAAAGTGCACAACCAACTTTTGGGTCTGGAAAAGTGAGGCGTTTTCACGACGGGTGGCGAGCAATAGTGTCAACAAAAAAACAATTTAATTTGACTTCATAATGTTAGTGTGTCAACCATGATGCATCGGGTGGCCGCTGCACGTACTCCTTACCAACCCTCTCATCTCCTGCGTACAGTCATGCTCTGGTGGGTCCTGCGGTCTCTGTCGAGCCCCCGCCAGTCCGACATCAACCCTATTTCACTGCATGACAATAAAGGCTGGGGTATTACAGGCCACTTGCGGCGTGGCCCTTCATGATAAGCGACAAGCGCTTCACGGCGATGGGGAGAGCGGGAAACCCTCAGTCAAACATGACTGTTTACCTCAATGTGTTTGCGGCCGGCTTGGGTGCATGCAGTTTTGTCTCGGTGTGGCTTTAGGAGGTCCCGTGAGGACACAAGTACGTGTGTGTGTCGTTGTGCATGCATGTGCAAGTTTGTGCACAGATTCGATGACACCGCGATCCTGATTACGTATGGGTTGCACGTATAGTGGTCTGATGAACACTTGCATGCATTTTATAACGTTCAATACATTTTTTTAAATATTCTATTGATTTAAAAATATAAAATTCTTCATGGATGTGTGCATAAGGTGAGTCAACAGATGAGGGTGAGTGAGTGAGTGAGTGTGTGTTTAGTGTGACTGAGGATGCGTGGCGCGGGTCGGTGTGCTGGGCCTGTCAAAGTGCGGGGAAACAGCCAGTTCCAGCCAATGTGGTCATGACTCACAGGGTTGTCCTCCCTGTTCCTTTCCAAAGAAATGCCTGAGCCATGCTAGCTACAGCCACAGCCAGCAAACACATGCACACGCACAGTCGCACGCACACACACACACACACACACACGCACACACGCACACACACACACACACACACACACACACACACACACACACACACACACACACACACACACACACACACACACACACCTGAAGTCCAGGGTGAACACCCCCATGCACATGTGCGACTCTTCTTATTTGCAAAGACTGTATACAGGACTACAAGAGATAGCAACACTGGCAAGAATAAATGCACAGCCGCATACACATGCATGCATCTCTGTATGCATGCATGCATGCACAAACACACATTTATCAAACTGTACTCAATTCAGAAAAAGAGACAATCTCAGCCTGCATATTCACCATCAATTCACTTTTGCGCCATGCTAGCCAGGTTAAACAAACACACAGAACAAAACACACACACACAAGACTGGACTCTATCTATAGTACATGTAGTACATGCATGCAAGTCAAAACGCTCTCCTCAACACACACACACACACACACGTTTCACCATCTGTGCTATTTTTTAACATGCCCTGGAATACACATCCATGTTAACCAATCAAAACCACGGCAGCCATCAACTGTTAGCTAAATATCATGACAGATTCGAATGTGACTCCAAGTATCCTTTATATATGCTTTCATAAAAATCTTTATTGAAAAATTATCAAACGCAATCAAATCTTTTTTTGTATATTAGACAATGAGACACATTCTTCCTCAAACACATTGCCTAATCAAAGGCTTAGCATTTCCCTTACATCCGCACATCAATGTCTTAGAACCTAAAGATCGAAAATAACACTTTCAATAAAAAGACGCAGACAACCAAACAACTAAAAAGCTAAAGGTTTACATTTCAGTCAGTTATACTGACATATTACTTAGAATATTTACTCAACCAAAATCACACTTTTTAAGAACTCCACCACTGAAAATCAAGACCTGGCAAAAAGCAAATTGTAAGCATGAGAAAGAAATCGTCTTTAACGTGACAACCCTAATCATTACAGGGCTTGAGTTTCCCATGGATTGAGCCGTATGCAATCGATGAAGCCCCCCTTGTCCTACTGTCTATGACACGCATGTGGCACCTCAACAATGCAGGGCATGGACTGATACACCTCAGAATGGACTGAAGGCACCATGCACCCAGGTCTCTGGTTTCAGACAGGCTGAAAACATACGTCGAAAAAGGAAGAACACTCCTGTTCAGCTATGGATCTGTAGAGATCACTGCACCAGAGTATTGAGCGTTGCATATCGCATGGCCCTGGCCTTCATAACCTCACCCCCGACTATCACTCTTCAATCATGGCTGAGATCAATGCACCCCCCCCCCCCCCCCCTTCCACCCCCTGGGGTTCAGATCCTCAGTTCCTCAGTTCCCGCCATGGGAGCCTTCTGACCAACGTACCGTGTTACCATCGCGGACCCCGCCCTTGCGCCCCTCAGCTGGCAGTCCCCAACATACACAACCCAGTGCTGACACACAACGACCACACAAAAACAAATACGAGTGGTGGCATCCTGGTCTGTCGCAATTTTGTTTATCGCGCGATCATTTGTATACAGAGGGATTTATTGTATGGTACTGAGGTTCATATGAACTAGCATGAAACACAATTATAGAAGCAAATCCAGTGATGTAGACATTAGACAGTACAACGTGAGGCAGTCAGCACTGGCGAGGAAGAAGTGAAGGTCCAGAGCAATGGTGGAAGTAGAAGATAAGGGGGCGAAGATAGGAAGGAGAGAGAGAGAGAGAGAGAGAGAGAGAGAGAGAGAGAGAGAGAGAGAGAGAGAGAGAGAGAGAGAGAGAGAGAGAGAGAGAGAGAGAGAGAGAGAGAGAGAGAGAGAGAGAGAGAGAGAGAGAGAGAGAGAGAGAGAGAGAGAGAGAGAGAGAGAGAGAGAGAGAGAGAGAGATCAATTGGGAAGGGTTTCAGGAGCGCTTGGAGCGCAGACGGACAGGTCCACAGCAGTACACTAGAGGAACAGTTTGGGGAGGGAGGGAGGGAGGGAGGGAGGGAGGGAGAGGAGGAGAAAGAAGGAAAAAAACATGAGAAAGCATACAGCACAGTGAGACGTTAACTGAGTGAGACTGGGAAGGAGAGAAACAGCCATAATGACCCAGGCAGTGCTAATGCTGCAAGCATCAAACTGAGCCTCACAGAATAGCCCCCCCCCCCCCCCGGCACTACGGGCCTGGAGAGTTTAATCCCACAGGCCTCATGGGTGTCTTTGATGTGAGATTTGCCATAACTGTCTTCAGGGGAATGCACTGGTGTGATCCCTAATACGGAGCATGTGTAATGGGTGGTTGTGATTCACAGCTTTAGCGGTGAATGAATTTAGCGGTTGCTCCTCAACCGCTTCGTACCGCAAAAAGCCTCGCTCATGCAGAGCTAACCCAAAACAGGACGGAAGACAGTTTCGAGTTCACCACACATATTGCTCCCGATGGATTACGATCGCATCGGAGCCCACAACCTCTGTAGCACCAACAACCATATGGATTCTGATCACACACAGCGACCAGGGCCACAGCCGTAACACATTCATACGTTTTGATCCAGTATGGAAGGGGGGGGGTCATTGGGATCAGAGTTGCCTTCTGACCTGCTGGACGACAGTGGCTGTAGCGTGGCCCTGCAGGGGAGGATAGTTATGGATTGTGGAGCACCTCCGTTCTCACAGGGGAGCAACTAACAGGCTCACAGAGACCCAGCCAGGGGGGCCTGTTGTGAGATCTGGGACACTAATGCCTACTGCACACACACACAGACAGACACACATACAGGCAGGCACACATGCGTGCACACACACACACAAACTTGTATGCACGCACGCACACACACAAACATGTATGCATGCACGCACGCACACACACACACCTCACACACCTGTTTGATACAGCATTTATGGGGGATAAAAACCTTTTAGAAATGAGCACACACACACACACACACACACACACACACACACACACACACACACACACACACACACACACACACACACACACACACACACACACACACACACACACACACGCACACGCACATCAACCCTTACACACGCACACAAACAACCACACCCACATAAGAGAACAGAAAAACACCAGAAAGAAACTACAAGTATGGAAAGTGAAATAATCGCCCAAAAGAAGACATCTCCACAACAGAGGAACGATCAGAGCGCCACTCCCAGTGAGCGGCCAAGGTGGAAACCAGGGAGAGCGGACGGATAAGAGAAACGGAAAGCATCGGAAGAGGAAGGTGGAGGGGACGCAAAAAGGAAGGAAGAAGACGAAGGAGGAGGCGCAGAACAGAGGACAGACCCCAACCGTCGCTCCCATCATGCAAACACCTACACTGCGTTGCTGAGGCCACCTTCTCCACCACCTCTCTCTCCACCACCTCTCTCTCCACCACCTCTCTCTCCTCCACCTCTCTCTCCTCCACCTCTCTCTCCTGTCTCTCCGTCTCCCCGGTCCGACGGCGGGGGGGCCCTGTGTGGGAGGGTGGGACGGGGCTAGGCAGGGGGAGGGAGAGCGGGTGCTGGGGGTCGGACGTCAGGCGGGTGGGGCTGACGCGGGCGGGTTTGGGCGGGACCGGCCCGTAGGCAGCGTCTGGGAGGAGAGACAGTGGGCGCCCGGCCCCCTGGTGTTTAATGTGGGAAATGCGGGGAACCGCGTGGGGAAGGGGGGGTGCACACGACGGGTGGAAGACGTATGGGGCACGGACACAGAGACCAGTGTTCCCGACCTCACACAGTCCTGCGCTGACAACATGGTGCCGCTGACTTTGTGTGCCTCTGTGTGTGTGTGCGTGTGTGTGTGTGTGTATGTGTTTGTTTGTGTGTGTGTGTGTTTGTTGACTCTTAACTGCTAAACAGTGAGGCCGCCAGAGTTTGTTTGCATGTGTGTATTCTCAAATATCCGTTTTAGAATGTAATTAGAGGGACGGGCACAATACAAGTTTTGCTAGAAAGCACACTATAAAACATAGTGACAATAGCATTGGCCTTAAACGTTGGGGAAGAAGCACATCATATAGTAGAATGCACGCGCACACGCACACACACACACACACACACACACACACACACACACACACACACACACACACACACACACACACACAGGTGTCAAGGCTTGAGGTGCCATGCCCGACACCACAACCGGCTCATAAGACATTGGGTGCCTTGCTCAAAGGAGACGAAAAAAAACGATTCCGGCAACCCGACTAGGTTGCCAGGCAACGCCTGCGTCACCCTGTTGCGCTTCGGTTGCCCTCCACTACGAAAAGTGGATGTGAAGTGCTAGCGATGCGGGACACCGAAAGGACCTGTGGCCAAAGTCTCGCGGCCGTGTGATGTGTCGGGGTGTTGCGTCTGACTCAGCGGCCGCTGGTGTGTATGCTTCTTCCTATCTCCGCTGTCTGACGCAGGAGGCAGAGGGGTGGGGGGGGGGGGGGGGGGTGGTGGGGCCTGCATCATCCACACTCGGCCTTGGCAGTTGCGTCAGCTCCCAGCATGTGGTCCAGCGTGAGGATTGTGCGTACGCAGACACACACACACATACGCTCACATATATACACACATGACACACTTGGGAGACGCATCTTTTCATATGAACAGAGTAGGTCAAAAAGCTCAACTAAATGATGCTTTTAGTTGAGCAGTACTTGTTCCGGAATCGATTTACGTTTTAGGAAATGCTATTGTTACACAATATCTTGCTTCGAGGTTGAAAGCTCTTGAGCCGAGTCTGTGACTTGCACATCTCAACAATTGTACAGCCTTGTGGTGAATCCTGCTTACGCCTCACGGACCAGCGGATTATGCATGCTCAGACCAACACATGACGGACTGGCCGTTGGTATTCAGCAGGGTCAGGGGAGAGGCTGGAGCCTTTACCAGCCTTCTGCTGACTGCACTGGCCTGTCCACCTCTCCTCCACTCAAACTGCCCCCTTAAAACTGCTTCTCTGAGTCCTTTCCATTCTCCCTCCCTCATGAAGCCCATTGTTGGCACGATGCACGCTTGTGACTCTCTCTCTCTCTCTCTCTCTCTCTCTCTCTCTCTCTCTCTCTCTCTCTCTCTCTCTCTCTCTCTCTCTCTCTCTCTCTCTCTCTCTCTCTCTCTCTCTCTCTCTCTTCTCTCTCTCTCTCTCTTCCTCTCTCTCTCTCTCTCTTCTCTCTCTCTCTCTCTCTCTCTCTCTCTCTCTCTCTCTCTCTCTCTCTCCCCAGCTGGGTGTCAACGGATGATCCAGAGTATGGCTGCGTCAATACCAATATTTCACTGCATGTTTGTGTTCTGTGAAATATGAAAATGTTGATAGTGTTTCACAATGCCCACGTGTGTTTTCTAGGGCAAGTTGACGTGGAATCGACGTAACAGATAAGTGAGTATTATCCTTGAACATACGTATTTTGTATTACTGTTTATAGTTGTATGAACTAGGGATGTCCAGATCGGTATCGGCATCAGTGTCGGACCAATTTGGCCCATCTACGCTGGATCGGATATCGGAGGGGGGAAAGAAATATGATCCGATCCGCAAAGCGTGTCACGTGAACAGAAGTCGTCAATTAGGCGCAAAGGCATGAGAGCTACCGCATGAGAGCAGGAGAGCTGATATCGGTATCGGCAGCTAGCCAAAGCTGCGGTATCGGAAGGGAAAAAGTGTTATCGGGACATTCTTAGTGTGAACCCATTCAAGACCCGGTCGGGTCACGGATCCATAAATCACATCAACATATCTCAACACATATTTACCGACGGCGCTGTGTCGGTTGTTCTCCGTCGCGTTCATCCTGAGCTCCACCAGCGACCCCTTCCCCCCTCCGGCCTGGTCGGACCCCGACAGGCGCTTCACCTGGCTGTCGGCCGACTCCACAGACTCCTCCGTCCGGCTGCTGGCCGCGCTGGAGCTGGTGCTGCTGCTGCTGGTGGTGGTGGTGGTGGTGGGGACGGCGGCGAGGGCGGTTGTGACGGGCTGAACGCGTGTAAGCCCCGCCCCCGGCGTGTAGCTGGACACGCTGGTGTCACTGAGCGACACGCTGCGGAGGGAGACGTTGGAGGCGTTCACCTCGCTGTCGGACTCCGCCTCCAGACTCCGCCCGCACTCGGAGGAGGAGCTGGAGTCCTGGGCGGTCAGGCTGCCCCCGGTGGTGGTGCTGGGGGCCGGGGAGCTGGTGGCCGAGGAGGAGGAGGGGCAGCTGGAGGTGAGGCTGGCCGTGGGCGTGGCCGCCTGGGTCCGGGCGGCGGCGGCGGCTTTGGGGGCCGGTGCCGCCGGGGGGGGCGCCGTAGAGGGGGCCACGGGCGGGGTCACCTTGGTGCGGGCGATCGGGGTGGGCGCCGGGGTGCTGTCGCGGGTGGGCGTGGCCGAGGAGTCGTCCAGGGAGGCCGTGGCCGAGCTCTCCGAGGTAGGGGGCGCGGCCGGGGCTTTTCGTTTCCTCAGCGTGCTGTCGGTGCCGACGAGGCCCATCTGGAGATAGAGAGAGAATGAGTGTGTGTGTGTGTGTGTGTGTGTGTGTGTGTGTGTGTGTGTGTGTGTGTGTGTGTGTGTGTGTGTGTGTGTGTGTGTGTGTGTGTGTGTGTGTGTGTGTGTGTGTGTGTGTGTGTGTGTGTGTCCGACCCATAAATCAACCTGTAGCCGCAAGTGCTGCGGTAGAGTGCAGCACTACTAACTAATTAACTTCAGTGCTGCTTTGGCAGCAGTCTGGCTCTTCAAACTAGGGCACTGCCAACGCAAATTAGCCTATAGGAGCGCATCTTATAGCTGGCAGAAAGTCAGCAAAAACAACCAACATGGCAGATTTGACATACTTGCCACCATCATCAATACTTACTGTGATATCTCTTAATCAGTGCGGAGACAACACCGTTCAATCAAAGTCAAAGGTGGTTGGCAACGCTGATTTCAACAAAGAGGGGAAGGTATTCAGAGAAATCCCTGAATGGGCTGGTGCCATAAACAAGGCACTGGGTTGGTGCCATGACATCAAGATTATGATGATTAACCGGTAAGTGTGTTGAAAGATTAATTTGGGCATCTGGTTGATTTTTGCCTTTAGACTTTTGAGCAACAATGTACTTAAAGGAACGTTCCATGGGAATAAACTGGGGTGAAAGGGGTTCTCGATTGTTGGCTATTTACAGGAAAGCTCCCAGAAACTTCTGGGCCCCATTTCCAAAATCCAAAAGGACTAATCCTAACAATACATTTTTTTCATTGGTCTGATTGGTCTGAATGCGACTGTAATGCGCTGTAAATTGGGCTGCATTGTAGTCTTTTGGGGGAATAGCACCCCGAAAAATGCATATCCTGAACACCTTAGGGCAGGGGTCTCAAACTCGAGGCCCGCGGGCTAATTGCGGCCCGCCGGACCATATTTTGTGGCCCCCTACTTGGCATCAAAGTTTAGTCCCTTTTTTTTTTACTTTTTTTTTTTTTTTTTGTGGTATGGCTTCTCCCAAGTGTGTGTGTGCTGGAGATACGCCCTTCTGTCCTGTGTGACTCCTCTGATGTATTTCGAGGTTACTGAAGCATCTGAAACTAACCGCTTAGCAACAGAGTTCCTCAAGTTGTGGAGTATCATATCCCTGAGCATGAAATGTGCGTCAGTTTTTCTCACTGCAAACGTTGGTAGGCTATTTATAGAAAATGTCTTTGTTTTGACGTGTTTGATTGCATCTTATAACTGCATGGGCCTGGATACGTCGGTAGGTGTGTGTGCGTGTGCGTGTGTGTGTGTGTGTAAGTCTTCCTGTGTGTCCATTGTGAAATAGTGTTTTGTATCAAGTTGAGGCCGACACATATTAATTGAAATTTATTATCTCTTCTCAAAAATATTTGACCCTGGAAGTTAAAACTTCTATCCCGCAATCATCTGCGCGTCTAGGGCTTTTTTCTTTTTTTTCTTCCCGTGTTAAAATGATGAACAGATGAAGAGCAGCAGTGATCAGAATGAGTAGGCAAGAAAAGCCATATGTTAAGAAGGAAAGTTCATGTTCTGAAGGAGGTTCAAGTTTTAAAGAGCCGTTCATGTTCAAAAGAGCCATTCATCTTGCAGCACTGTTAATAGTAAAGCTTGAGAAGACTGGATATTTGTACTTTTTTGTGGAGTACTTGATGCGGCCCAGCCTCAACCAGACTCTACCTCCAGCGGCCTCCAGGTAAATTGAGTTTGAGAACCCTGCCTTAGGGAAAGGATTCTTCCGAGAGAAATGCAACTTTTCTCTTTCCCTTCCACAAGATATGGTCAGTTTGTTGATGAGCCTCACCAAGTCTTTGTCAAGAAGACCATTTTCGCTCTGACACCTCACAAGATCTGAGTTGTTGCAGGTAGAAAACAGTAGAAACGTGAGATATAATCAAAAAGTGAGCAAAAACAAGCACTTAAGATGGAAGATTAGGTTCCAGGTTGAAAAGCAGGGGAGTTGTCGTTGAAGGAGTGCTAGTCACGCAAAGTGAGTAAGTAAGAGAAAGACCCTATTTAAAGTATTTCCCCCCGATGTCGTACCAGCTTTGTGTCAGACCATCTTCTGTCCTCAGCGAGAGAAGTAGGTTAGCTCACGTGAACCCGGTTGAACCCAGTTGCGTGGCATGCAATGGAAATCCTCATGGTCCCCTAATGGTGAGTCCCCCACACACCCACCCACCCACCTGTCCCTCACAGATCTCCCCCTCTCCCCCATTCATACATACATGAATAGACATACCAGTGGATGTAGGCCAAAGTTGAAGCTGAAGTGGATGACTGACTCGGTTACCAATGGATGTGTGTGTGTGTGCTTGAATGCATGCACACGTGTGCAAGTATGTGTGTGTGTTTGCATGTGTGTGTGTGTGTGTGTGTGTGTGTGTGTGCATGTTGGCTGCATGTGTGTATGTTCCCTGCAGAGTGAAACATAAGACTGCAGTAAGACCCTTCTATGAAAGGACGAGAGATGGGGTCCACTCACACACACACAGACACACACACACACCACAAACAAACAAACCCTCAATACACACACAGACCTACAGCACACTTTTAAAGAACAGCCCGTCTCATATCTCAAGCTGATTACGATGGGGGGTGGGGGTAGGGGGGGGGCGTGGTTTTAGGGTTAAGTGTGTATTGCTCATAGGCTCTGACTGGCGCCAGGACTGAGAACAAAGTGTGCTCAGGATGGCCTGAGAATAACACCAATATTATGTTACATCACCTCCAAGGCCGCCGACCCCGTAGCGCTCTAACAGGCTGGCCGCATCCCACAATGCTTTACTTTCCAACGCGTCGCACCATTTACAGCAACGGTGGTTAGCAAGACAGAGCCGCGGTAACATTAGCTCTGGCTTCTGCTTTGCACTGAAGACAATCCAAATCGAGGTCGCCCTTCCTTAAGGAGCCAAACTCAAGACATGGTCGAGTGTGTCTACAAATGAATCGCTTCACATCGCTCCTATAAACAACACCAAGAGGAACCCTGGGTTTTTCCTAACAAGGACGACCCCAGTGACGTTCACAGCCACCGGTGGAAGCCCCATTGTTCAGAGAATAATGGGCCGACCCCGTATGGAAATGACCATGCAACGCATGCATGGATGCATGCGTGTATGTATGGACGGGGCGGTCCGGCCTGTCCACTAGATGTTTCAGTGTAGGGTGTGACGGGCTGGGGGCCCCCCTGACATGGGAGCATGTTGATTGGACAGGGCCGCCCATGCAACCACCATGTGTGTGTGTGTGTGTGTGTGTGTGTGTGTGTGTGTGTGTGTGTGTGTGTGTGTGTGTGTGTGTGTGTGTGTGTGTGTGTGTGTGTGTGTGTGTGTGTGTGTGTGTGTGTGTGTGTGTGTGTGTAATGTACGTGTATAGTGTGTGTGCGCCTGTATAGAGAGTGTGTGTGTGCGCGCCTGTATAGAGTGTGTGTGTGTGTGTGTGTGTGTGTGTGTGTGTGTGTGTGTGTGTGTGTGTGTGTGTGTGTGTGTTGTGTGTGTGTGTGTGTGTGTGTGTGTGTGTGTGTGTGTGTGTGTGTGTGTGTGTGTGTGTGTGTGTATAGTTTGTGTGTGTGTGTGCGTGCGTGCGTGCGTGCATCGAACAGACGGATGGAGGGCATTCAATGTCTACCATGAGTGTGTGAGTTTACACAGTACACACATTGTTTCTGTGATAAAGTGTGAACGCATGCACTGTTTGTACAAATGCGTCTGTTTCGGCTAAATAAGGACAACGGTAGGGGCAGACGAGAGTTCCCAGACCCGGTTCTACCGTACCACTTACCCATTCTTGGCAGGAAACCCTGTTGTCTTCATCGTGTGCTTTGCCTACGATTACTGTGATATTATGCTGACATCGGCATGTTCACTTTTCTGTTAATAATGATCCAGCGTGGTGTCCATGATGTTTTAAGTATTGAGTATTAAACTGGCTCATTTTTTAAATGGTGCTCATTTTTAAATGGTCGCTTAGCTTGTTCTTCTTACATGCATCAGAGTCGAGCCAAAAAGCCTGTAAAACACCAAACTTACATTTTTGTTTGAAAACAAATAAGGTTGTATTCAAACCATACCTTTTCACGTGGAAGCTAGATCAACTTTGAATCAACATTCATTTTAAGTGGCAATCTCAAAGTCACACAAAGACTTCTCAATCTATCTCAGTCAGTGATGATTGAGATTGAACCTATGGCCAACTGATAGAGGCCGTTGCCTTTGCAGTATTATGAATGTAATTTGATGGTTGCGTCGCTACTGCTATGCATTCATGGCTTCTTGTCCATCCCCCAGCTCAGGACAGACTCATTCTTCGACTCACTCATGTGTGTGCGTGTTCTTGTGTATGCCAAAGATGGTGCCAAACAGAACCTTCTTTGCGATTACCACATTACTTTCAGATAAAACATTTGATTTAATTGATTGTTAACCAATTCACCACGTCGTCAAATTAGATGTTCTGCCACATCCTGGTTGCAGGAGGAAGTTCCCAAATGAATTTCTCTTCGAAGTAAAACAGAGAGAGAAAAACTTTCCACCAGCGGAAAAAAAAATCATGAAACAACACATCGCACCTAAAGCCTTAAATCTTTCAGTTTTTCCTGGAAGTAATTGCTGGGAAGAAGTGGCACGGGGTGATTGATATGGAACACACAAAACGCACACTTTCAAAGTGCCCGGGGCCTTCAACGGAGCGGCTGCAACTGGTTTGAGACGCGGGGCTGTTTTGACAGCTTCAAGTGCAAAGAACATTCTGCCCCTGCTGTAATTAAGGGCAGAGTGGTCGACCCCGTCCCTGGTCCCCTGGACGTGAGGTCAACGCGTCACGAGGCGATCGAGTCTTCAGTGTTCTTCTTTGTTCTGCGGGCGCCGCACGCTGATTTGACTGCTCATGCGGTGTCTGAGCTCTGCTTCGGTGTAATGAAGACGTAGACGGTTGCGTTCTTTTTACAGGGACATAATAGCTCACGAAAAGCAGCTTTGTTTTGACAGGGTGTCGTTATGGGTTGTACTTCTGTGCTCCTCTGTGCTCAGCTGGCGCTGACAACGGTGAATTGCCCCACGTGTAACTTTAAACGTGTAACTTGCCATGCCTGGACAGAATTAAGGTATTATGGCACACACTAAAAACTTTAAACATTTTTTAAGTTTGTGTTTTATTGTGTTTCATTGTGTCCTGGTGAACGAATAGTTTTTTTTATTAATTATGACTTGACAAAACGTATTCCACCCCATAGCTCAAATAAAAACGTATCCACCAGCCACACGGCACAGAAAACTGTCCATTCAAACCACATCGATTCATCAGTTGCCACTTTGAATTGGTAACAAATGTATTTTCCACCAGATTCTCCCATCAGACTGCGGTTTAAGGACGTACTCCCATCGCCCGGGAAACGGCTGATCTCCTTTGCGTAAGGACCGTGTGAAGACCTACTGATGCACGGTTGATCCGCAGACGCCGCACGCCAGCGAAAGCGCCCCGGGTCCTTTAACACAGTAGCAACGGCATTATCAAGTGAAAGTGTCTCCGCAGAGCGCAATACCGGGAGCCGCACTGAGGGTTGGGTTTCAAGGAAAGGGCTTGTGTGTTGGTTTTGGCAGACAGGGGCCTCCTCCTGTCTGTGTTCCAGGGTTGATCACGAACACTGTGTTTTGTTCTCAGCGAGCTGGGGAGTGTGGGAGAGGAGGAGGAGGAGACGGACACGGCCCTATCCCCGTAAACACTGCTATCGTCTCATCGGTGACACTAGCGTTGTACCTCTTCACTCCTCCCCTTTCTGTTGGCTCTGCTGGCGTAGCTCACTCGACTGGCTTTCCCTCAATTCACAAATCAAAATAATAAAAAAAAAAGACCGGACGGCGATTGGCATCTGCATGTCCCTTTGGACACCGATCTAATGCTTGGGCAACTCTTTAAAATCGACACACTGAGTGATCCCTGGTAAACCATTGAATGGAACCGTCAGCGTGCAACTGTACAAAGTTCGGCTGACTACTTTGCATCAACTCTGTCGGTTCGATGATCGCAAACTCTGACCGCACTCGAGTCAGGCGATCAGTATGACGACTGGAACAGCCCCCCCCGTCCCTGAGAGCCAGCACCAAACACGAGGACACAACCGACATAAATAAATCACCTTGAACTTGTGAACTTATAAACAGCACACCCAGGAACCACGCCTCAGACGGGAACGCTTAACGTGGTGGGCTCTAGGATCCAGCGGGGGGCCAGTGTGTTCCCCGCCAGGGCGGTGCACTGGGACGGACGCAACTTGGCGCTCCTCCTGAAGGTGACCACGACAGTGATGGACGGTGTGGGACGGGGCCGCCTCTGCTGTCACATTATTCTATACATTGCCGTGTGACAGAAGCCAGCTCTATCAATCTTCAGCCCACGGGCAGAGGGCGCTGGGCCCGGTACCGCCATGGGCTATGTAGCTTGGGGGTTTATATCAAGAGTGCACATTTGCGCAGCAGCAGCAGCAGCACACACACACACACACACACACACACACACACACACACACACACACACACACACACACACACACACACACACACACACACACACACACACACACACACACACACACACACACACACAGTTCTGGGACGCAAGCTGCAACAACAAAAGCAACTATTGTGCGGAAACAGGAAACTATTGAGCGGAAAACAATTATTATTACGGGCTTGAATGCAAAATGGAGGGGAGATGTGAGCACTGCAGCAGAAGGCGAACGCAAACAATCATCAGTGTAGAGCCGCTCGCCACTTCTGTTGTCGCCGCCGGCAGTGCCGGTTTTGGTTGTTTTTATTCCCTTCCAACTTTTTCGATCTAAAAGTTGCATAAACTGATGAAGATGCTTCTGCTGCTGCCGCTCGTTTGTGGCAATCCAACTCGAGCGAGTCATGAAATATTCAGCTCCCCCTCATGCTTCATTTGTTGTCAGATAACCGACTCCCCCCCCCCCCCCCATCCCCGGTTCTCCTTCCGAGCTTAATATATTTTATACAACAACCTCTCTGGGGTTTATTCGCTTTCTCATTTTTTATTCTGACTTTTATTTCACTCTCTCTTTCGCAGGGAGGGGAGGAGAGGGGTTGGCTCTCCATGCCTTTGTTCTTCCTCCTCCTCCTCCTCCTCCTCTTCCTCCTCCTGCAGCACCTCACCCCCCCGCCAGCTCGTGTTTGGCAAGGATACGCAAGTTCAAAAACACATCGCTCTCCCTTTATAGAAAGCTTTTTATCAATAAAAGATGGACCCAAAGAAGGAGGAGGAGGAGTGGTGCAGGTGGAGAAGAAAAGACGACATGAAACCTACCTCTGGAATCCCTTAGTGGATGCTAATGTAACCGTCTGGGGGAAATAAGGGGAACTTATGTTTCCTGATTGAGCTACAGTCATGTTGATCATGTGCACATTAACGTTGACGTTGTCACGTCATACAGCAAGTTGAAACCATTTACAGAAATCATCCGATTCCTGTGGTGCCCCGGACATGACATGACATGACGGGCGTGATTCCCACTCATTTCAAATCCGAGTGCATCTCCGGCGGTCCCCATAGCTTCAAACCAGTTTCAAACACTTAATCCGGTTCTATAAACTCCCAACCTCTCTCTCTCTCTCTCTCTCTCTCTCTCTCTCTCTCTCTCTCTCTCTCTCTCTCTCTCTCTCTCTCTCTCTCTCTCTCTCTCTCTCTCTCTCTCTTCTCTCTCTCTCTCTCTCTCTCTCTCTCTCTCTCTCTCTCTCTCTCTCTCTCTCTCTCTCTCTCTCTCTCTCTCTCTCTCTCTCTCTCTCTCTCTCTCTCTCTCCTTTGTTTGTGTTGCGAATGGCAGTCCTTCTGCTCCTAAGCCTACTGTGCAAGCCTTCATTAAAGGATCACAGGTTTAGCGGGAGGGAGTAGAGATACGCCCCCCCCCCCCCCCCTCCTCCCCCAGCACTCCTTCTTGTCCCTGGGTGAACCAAGACCTCTCACGGTGAATAGGTGCCGAGAGCACGCCAAACGCATTATCACGCCCATCTGACTCTGGGGAATACGACCCTTTAGATTATACATAGTTAATGTTACCTTCATTTCGGCAAGACTTTTTCACTTTCTCGGAAGACCAGCTGTCCTTTCTCATTCTGCACGTCTCCTGACTTGTGTGTCTGTCGTGCCCTCACCATACAGCATTGCATTTCATCACACACACACACGCTCGCACGCAAAACACACACACACACACACACACACACACACACACACACACACACACACACACACACACACACACACACACACACACACACACACACACACACACACACACACACACACACACACACACACACACACACACGTTCTATTACAGTGCAGTGGAGCAGAAAGATCAGAGTCTCTCTGCACATCAATCCGAGAGTCGCAGAGCCGTGGAACCCTGGTTCCCCTCCAAAACCACAATAACAGATTACGATCCCTTCAGAAGGAAAGCGAGGGAGGAAAAGTGTTTTGTTTCTCCGAACTTGATGTTCCCAAACATAATTAACTCCGGGGCATTCCTAACGAGAACAGACCCAAGATTAGATTTCTTTACTTTTGGGAGCAAATTGAATCAAAACGAGATCCCCCAAAATGGGAGCTTCCATTTAACATTCCTCCTTGCAGAATATAAATTATTCTTCCAGTAATAATCAGTCATCTGTCAGATCATAAGAAAAAATTAAGTAGATCATCAATAAGCCTATGCTCCTCCATAAGACTCAATCCTCACCATGGTTGGAGAGTGGCTAGGGGTCTCAGCGGGGTCGCTACAGAAACCCCAATTGAATGTTTCCAGCAGCGTGTGACTTCATTTGGCGGTGATCACAGTAAAAAGCCTGATCCCTCCGCCCACATCAGATCAGAGTGCCGCCTCCCTGAGTCGGGCTCCGGGCTTCAGTCGGCCGTGGAAGTCTTGCGGAGCACAGTGTGGAGTCGCCGCTGCGGTTCACCGCATGACGTCAGCCGTAGCACACGCTGTACCATATCTGCCTCTCGCTCTGTACTCGACGAGCGAAACCGCAGGTTAACGCCCTTCTACTGAGAGAGAGCATTCGCACGCACGCACGCACGCACACACGCACACACGCACACACGCACACACGCACGCACACGCACACACACACGCACACACGCACACGCGCACACGCACACGCACACACACAATGTACATAGAGACACAGCGAATGCTCATAGACAGACAGTCATGACACCTTGACACACACACACATTATGTACATAGACAGACACACCCACACACACACCATCTAAACGAAATGCTTCATTATGCCAATCTCATCAGTGTCATTTTTTCCCCATAATGTTGTCAGTGCCGATTAGCGACGGCCGTCGGTCTGTCACGAGCGCTCCCAGCTACAGTCAGCCCTACGGTGACGGTGGCGGGGGTGGGGGGGGGGTAATGAGCGCAGTCACCGTGAGGGGCTGTCCTCAGACGACCCGGGTGGCGTGCTTCTAATCTTCCCTTCACACTCCAGAGGCATTGGGCTGTGCGGGTTGCAGGGGCCGCTCTGATCTCGGGCCCCCGTGGGGCCCGCGTGGCTTTTGTGTGCCGGCTCTTTCTTCCCTGTGGGTGCGGGTACGGGTAGGCCGTGTGTGTGTGTGTGTGTGTGTGTGTGTGTGTGTGTGTGTGTGTGTGTGTGTGTGTGTGTGTGTGTGTGTGTGTGTGTGTGTGTGTGTGTGTGTGTGTGTGTGTGTGTGTGTGTGTGTGTTCGTGCGAGTAGTGTGTATGTGTGTGTGTTTACATTGTGGGTGCCTACACGCGTGTCTGTATACATTGTGTGTCTTTGCGTGTGTGTCTACATTGTGTGTGTGTGTGTGTGTGTACATTGTGTGTGTGTGTGTGTTGTGTGTGTGTGTGTGTGTGTGTGTGTGTGTGTGTGTGTGTGTGTGTGTGGACATTTAGTGTGTGTATGTGTGTGTCTATGTACATAATGTGACATTAAAGGTGTTGGTGTGTGGTGTACACTTTTACATAACGCAGTCCCAAGACATTTCTTAACATGGTAATATGAACTGTGCACTTTAAGCCAGGCCTTCAGTGTCTCACACACACACACACACACACACACACACACACACACACACACACACACACACACACACACACACACACACACACACACACACACACACACACACACACACACACACACACACACGTGCTGAAAGGCAATGCATGTAATGCCGTTTATTAATAATGTATTACATTAACATCCTCATCCTTATTTGCAATACATTTGAATCCAATTGTTACAGAATGGGAGCCCCTCGCCACTGCTGGTGCTTCTTCTTCCCCGGCTGCAGACTTAGGACATGAGCCAGCATAAACTTAACCTTTGGCCAGCCTGTGACCCTGTGCAATCTGCTTGCCAGCTCTGGCGTCGCTAATCGCCCCGTGTCACGCGTGCAAATCTCCTGGACAGAGAGGAGCCGCTGGAGAGAGCCTGACGTCAGGCTCTGACGCGGCAGTCACCCCACAGGTGGCTCCACCAACCACATGCCCCTGGGACACGGGGGATGATTGGTGTGGTTCTTTTTCCAATGGGGTTCCTGTGATTGTGTTTCTACAGTGGCCGGTATGCAGTGTCGATTTGAAACCTTTACAGACACTTCTTCTGCAACACGCTGGGTATCTGAAAAGATTGTTTTAGCGGTTGAAGTTGACTAGCGCTGGCTGAGTTTGCGTTCCCCTTTAGCCAATTACGTACTTATAGATCATCGCTTCCCGCGACGTGATTGGTCGACACGAATATGAAGCGAATTCAAAGTAAACTACCCCATCCAACAAGATTTTAGTTTGTCTGCCCTCAATCACTCTGATTTGAGCTGGTCTGCTCTCAGACTTTAAATTATTAATCTAAAGTGCGCTTTTAGAGGCTATGCCGAAGGTAACCCCCCTTTAGATTTTCATGTTGCCGTGCGTGCAGTCAGGCATGCTTCAAAGTGAGCTCTGGGGCAGCAGCAGAGAGATGAAGATGGAGGGGAGGGAAGAGAGAGAGAGAGACAGACAGACACAGGGTTTTGAGAGAGAGAGAGAGAGAGAGAGAGAGAGAGAGAGAGAGAGAGAGAGAGAGAGAGAGAGAGAGAGAGAGAGAGAGAGAGAGAGAGAGAGAGAGAGAGAGAGAGAGAGAGAGAGAGAGAGAGAGAGAGAGAGAGAGAGAGAGAGAGAGAGAGAGAGAGAGAGAGAGAGAGAGAGAGAGAGAGAGAGAGAGAGAGAGAGAGAGAGACTAGGAAGACTATTATTAGGGGAGCCACATTGTCCTCAGATTACCCCTTGCACTGACCCAGCTTTGAGTATCCTGCACACTGGAGCGATGGCTACTTCAACAACGGTCTGTGCCGACGGCCACAACCTGACTGGCATACGATCATAACAACAGTCCTGATCGTCATAACAGAAATGGGATCAGGAGACGCAGGCTCACGGGACAACAGGGAGGCTGGGATTAAACACCGCCAACTGAAATAAATAAATTATAAATGTCGCTAGTCAGATACGGTGCCACATTTTTGCCAAACCAAACAAAGGGCTGATAGTATTCTGCAAATGTCACTGTGACAAAATGACATGAGATCCCGGAGGGCTGGGGACACACACTTTGACATCGGAGGTGTGACACCAGCTATATAATCAACAATCCAGCGTGCTGGCTGGGAGCGATTCCCCCCCGCCAATAACACCTGCATCCACTAAACCTCCCTCCTGCAGGCCAACGCACGCACACGCACACACATAGTGTGTGCGCGCGCGCGCGTGCGTGCGTGCGTGCGTGCGTGCGTGCATGTGTGTGGAAAATAAGGAGGGCTTTCTGTTTTTTTTTGTGGCAAAACATCATCTCCCATCATGCCACTGTGGAGCCATAAAGAGAGTACGTCTGCCGGCGTAGACGACACAGGTCAGCCCGACCTAGTGGTGTTGAATGTCCGCTCAGTACAAGGGAGGGAAAACAGATGCCATGCAGCGGTCGAATGGCTGCAGTTAACCCTGATAGGCCGTTAAACGCTTTGCACATGCCTCAGACAAGAGTCTCTTATTATGATGGCTACTTCCCAGTGACCAATGAGAGGCTTATTGTGTGCATGTGCGCGTGTGTGTGCATGTGTGCGTGCACGCCAACATCTGTGTGTGCACAACCTTAATCCGACCTCCTTTCTTGTGCATGCATCGTCATCTACCCCAGGGAAAATGTACGTTTTGTGAGTTTGGAGAGCCGTCCCTCCTACCTGATAGCCGTCCAGGCTGCATTGTCCCAGGGAGGAGGCGGCGGGGGTGGGCGGGGGGGCCGGAGCCCTCCGTTTCTTGGCATCGCTCTTGGGAGACGTCCTGGAGAGGTTCATGGCCGACTGGGACTGGCCCAGAGTGCTGGGCCGCGCTTCAGAGGCTACCGATCCCGTGGATAAACCCTGGGGAGGAAGGCACACTTGTTACGGGACAAACATGACCACGCATGGGTCTGACCGGTTGGCAGTGTGTTTGTGTCCCTGGTGTTGAACCCTGAAAAAGAGGGTGCATGTGTTTGTGGCTGCAACCTTTTACGAGGTTGAATTAATCGATGATCCCACTTGTTGAGAGCTCCCCTAGACTCTGTGTAGAGCTTCCCCCCCTTACCCCCCCAAACCCCTCTATGCACTTATGTTGTACGTCCCGGCACTCAATGCACGCACTAATTGTATGTTGTAAGTCCTTGCACTTAAAAATAGTACTTAGCATCTTGTAGCATCTTATCCTAGCTAACTTTGTTGTATACGGGGAATGCCCATCACTTGTTAGGGCGTGGCACTATGAACATCCTCATTGTACAGACAGCGATATGTTGTTTCTCTTCTTCGGACAAATGTACTTATTGTTGGTAGCTTTAGATAAAAGCGTCTGCTAAATGCCCTGAATGTAAATGTTAATGACCTAAATTAAAGAAATAATAATTGGGGGTTTGAAGCAACTTATGGTCCAAAGGTAATACTTCTTTGATTGGGCTGGTTAAGACTCATCGGTCGATTACGATAAACGGTATGTTGACGTTACCATAACGACGACCCCCAAACTTTACTGGAAACCGTCGCTCCAAAGTGGCATTTCAAGAGAGCACCTCGGCACCCAGTGTGAAGTATTCCTGAAAGTCTGGACCCCGTCCCAAAGGCTTGGCCCGCAACGGTTGAGGGAGAATCCATTTGGCGAGAACAAGGGTGTGTGGGGGGGGGGGGGTGGACTCCAAATGACACAAGCTCAACCTTGCGCTCACCCCGCTCCCAGTGGCACGGTCTAAGAGGAGGAGAGCCGTGCTTTATAAGGCCGATTAATTGATGGTTTCAGACAATGTCTGGACACGGCATGAAACCAAAGCAAAAAAGGAGAGGCAGAGAAGAAAGGAGGGGGACCAAAAGAAAGAAAGAAAGGAGAAAGAAAAGCAAACGAGGGGGAACATAAAGTCCAGGTCATTAGAATTAATTGGACGCGGAGCAGAGACCGCTCAGTGGGGAGGGCTTTGGTACTTCTCATGGCTAAGTTCCCCCGTGGAATAAATATCAAGCGGGCGGGACTTGGTTGAAGGGGAGTGCGATGCAGATTCGACTTTGGTAATCCCTTCGCTCTGCAACGTGCGAGACGTCCATGCTGGCCCGTGATTCCGGGTAGTCGTTTTTTTTTTACGATCACGGCAGCGCTCGCCCACCGAGTACCTAGAAAAGAGATTCAAGGACTTCCAACCTGGTGCGCGCCTGAAACAAGCGGCGCAACAGAACAAGAGAGCATATTTCTCCCATGTGTCGGGACAGGAGGATCATGGGAAATGATGATTCACCACCCGCGCCCCCCCCCCCCCCCCCACCCATAAATAAATAAATAAACCCATCCACTTGAGAGACCCGACAGAGTCGCCCACAAGCGGACTGTAAACGTGCTGGAACGCATGCGGCCGGGTTAAGGGAAGGCCAAGAGCAACATGGAGGCCGGAGTCCGGGCACCATCAGGATGGCTGGAGCTATTAGGAGGAGGAGGAGGAGGAGGAAGAGGAGGAAGAGGAGGAGGTGGGGGGGCGGAGGAGGGGAGGAGAAGGGGGAGGGGGAGAATAAGGGGGAGGAGGAGGAGGAGCGGCAGACGTCTAAACGCTGAGTCACAGAAGGGCCCTTTCTCCAGCACTGCCTTAAGCCGGTAACCAATTGGGTGTCCCATGTGTGTGTGTGTGCGCGTGTTTAGTGTGTGCGTGTGTTTATTTAGTTAGTTTGAGTGTGCATGCTTGTGGGCATTTGTATGTGCATGTCTGATTTTGTGCGTGCGTGTGTGTACGTGAAGTCCTAGGGCTGAAGCCAAGCCGATGAACTTTTCACACTGCACAGTGCTCACGTGTTTCGCTTCCTTGCGAGAGAGTTTAGCCAGGGCAGTGCGAGTCTCTCTCTCCCTCTCTCCCTCTCCCCCTCTCTCCCTCTCTCCCTCTCTCCCTCTCTCCCTCTCTGGCAACATAGATAAAACTGATCCATGGAATTTTAAGTGAGAGGCTGATTTCAGACTTTAGATTAGTATCTAAAGACTTCAGCTTATGGATCTTATGTCTGATTTTGTGAGACCAGATGGAGTGAGTGAAGGGAAAGAACAAAATAATATCAGAGGGTGTTCTACTTAGACGTGCTGAGCAGGGACAGTTCCTGGAGGAACACTTAAAGAATAGTACATAATATGTCAAATCAATGCCACATTTTCTCTCGAACCAAGAAAAGCATTTTGGTGCATCTTGAAAAGCTTTGTGCCAACTGACTCTTGACAACACAGGATCACATCTGATATCCGATATGAGCCACAATTCTATGAGGTTCCTCAAAGGAAACAAATCAGAGGAAACGTGTTTCTCATGCCTCATGTGTTTACCACCAGAACACAGTGGAACAACAAGTGCTGCTGCCGGCCTCCTTTAATTAAAAGCCAGAGAATACTTTGAACACATTGGCTTTGTGGCTTTGTGTGGTTCCTGTCAGTGAGGCATGGGACCACACACACACACACACACACACACACACACACACACACACACACACACACACACACACACACACACACACACACACACACACACACACACACACACACACACACACACACACACACACACACACACGTTGAGTGATGTCAGCGCAGACAGAGGCATCAGATTACCTACCTTGGCTATTATCAGTCAGGGCCCAACCTTTTATCATTGGCCCTAATGGACATTGATAAAGGCGCGTGCGTGTGTGTGCGTGCGCGTTTATGCATTAGTAGATGTGTGTGTGTGTGTGTGTGTGTGTGTGTGTGTGTGTGTGTGTGTGTGTGTGTGTGTGTGTGTGTGTGTGTGTGTGTGTGTGTGTGTGTGTGGTGTGTGTGTGTGTGTGTGTGTGTGTGTGTGTGTGTGTGTGTGTGTGGGTCCAGTGTGCGACTTAAGAGGCCAATCAAGGCAGAGAGAGCGAGAGAGGCTCAGGCCCATAGAAACCCTACTGTCATGTTGTGATAAGATCAGCGGAGGCCTAGGGTGAAGAACCAGAGGCTCTCCCTTTGTGTGCCCGCTTGACTCCAGGGTGCTTCGGGGGATTTGAGAGCACGCTGTACGGCGACCAGGTGACCTTATCAGCACGGTGAGTACGGCTGTAGGCGCCTGGTTGGCGTCACCTTTCTACCAAAACAAAGACACCATGTCCACCTCCTCTTCTCCATTGGTTACAGGGGATAAACAAGGGAAATGTCGTGCATGGAGTCACCCCTCTGGTGGGGGATAAGGTAGCTAGGATAGTTCAGGAAAGAGGAAAATACAGCGGAGGCAGAGGATGATGAGGATGGTGATGATGAGGAAGATGGCGAATGGCGCATCAGCAGACGGTGAAGGAGAGTACAACGGGCGCTGCGTTGCTGACCCGCGAGAAGCATCGGGCACACATAGACACGTACACATACACACACATGCTCACACACACACACACACACACACACACACACACACACACACACAATGTTTGAGAGGGGGCCGAGAACAAAGAGAAGAGCAAAGACAGCGAAGAAGGCAGCGAGGAAGACAGCGATGAAGACAGCGATGAAGACAGCGATGAAGACAGCGAGGAAGACAGCGATGAAGACAGCGAGAAGACAGCGATGAAGACAGCGAGGAAGACAGCGATGAAGACAGCGAGGAAGACAGCGATGAAGACAGCGATGAAGACAGCGATGAAGACAGCGAGGAAGACAGCGAGGAAGAGAGGATGAGAGGGGGCCGAGAACAAAGAGAAGAGCAAAGACAGCGAAGAAGGCAGCGAAGAAGGCAGCGAGGAAGACAGCGATGAAGACAGCGAGGAAGACAGCGAGGAAGACAGCGAGGAAGACAGCGAGGAAGACAGCGATGAAGACAGCGATGAAGACAGCGATGAAGACAGCGAGGAAGACAGCGAGGAAGACAGCGAGGAAGACAGCGAAAAAGACAGCGATGAAGACAGCGAGGAAGACAGCGAGGAAGACAGCGAGGAAGACAGCGAGGAAGACAGCGAGGAAGACAGCGAGGAAGACAGCGAGGAAGACAGCGAGGAAGACAGCGAGGAAGACAGCGATGAAGACAGCGATGAAGACAGCGATGAAGACAGCGATGAAGACGCCAGCCCTGATGCCGGGATGGAAGTGTCCAGAACAGGGCGGCCCTGTTCCCCGGATAACCCAATCAAACAGTATTGATCCGAGCCGGGTGCAGATGGCCGGTCAGGTGGGTGGGTGGTTGGGGGGGGGGGGGTAGTCTGCCAGCCCAAATGTAATAAAGGGGATTGAGTTATGGCAATAACAGCCAGAGCTCTGCTTAATGCAGTGCCTCGCCCTGCCTGCTCTGGCGTGATGGACAGCAGTATCCCAAAGCACATGACAACCGTAACATGTCGCAGATACGTCATGGTTTGGTGTGGTTTCTCCCCAAGTCCAAAACAAGCATAGTTTTATTCAGCTGCAGTCTTTGGACATGCGAGTTCCAAAGGCCACTGTGATTTGTTGGCCACTTAGGTACATAGCCGGGAGGGAGGAAAGACTCCGCCCCTTAAAACGGTATGACAAGAACAAGGAAAACTTTAAACTGACATTACGTGACGTTGCAATAGATTTCATGGAACCTGATTTTCTGTTGGCTAATGCACACCCGGATAACCCATAAAAAGAAAAAGAAAAATTAGATTTATGGATCTCTGTCAATCACTGTAAGGGTGATGATGTCCCTCAAGTATGACAATGTGGCGGTGGAACAACAAATGGTCAAATCAACCGTCGCATCAACCCACCTGTCCAACTATAGAACAACGAGAGAGAGAGAGAGGAGACAACCTGCTCGTTGTCTCCATGAACAGAAAAAAAAACAACTGAAATGTTCTTAAAGGTTGAATTCCTGAGGTTTCAGCAGTTGGTTCCTTGTCAGTTCATATTAGCCTTGGTTTACATTTCACATATATTATTAAACAGGAGAAAGGCTTCTTGTGTGCGTGTCAGTGTGTTAGTGTGCGTGCGTCTCCATGTGCTTATCTTGGACGGCATATGGAAATTGAGGAGAACCGTACAAAGTCATGGGGGCCGTTATTCAAAGCAGTGTGTCATGGCATCTCTCTAAACTGTCGGGCTGTTGCTGCCCCCTGTAGGCCTGAACGCGGAATAACACTAAGAACGCTAGAATCAAATCCGCTGTAGGCCTCCATCACAGATTGTGTAATAGTATAGAGGAATACAGGTGTGTCGTGTAATGTTAATTATGAATCTGGTTAGAAATACCAGTGCCCATATTTAATGACCCTTTGTGATGAAGGCCTATTCTGCAATATGAAAATAACAAGGAAATAATGAAATTATGAAAGTAATTTAAAAAGTAGTTTTATCTTAACTGTGCACAGAGATATTCAACGGCTGAAACAAAAACGCATCAAAAGTCACAGCGATTGGATACTTGACGTATATTAAGAGTTATTCATACTGTGTTAACAAACGATGCAACACATAGTACCAAAGGTCATCCCCTTTTGTCAGGCTGTTTATTCCAGCATTTTCAAACATTGTTGACCAAGCCGGTATCTAAGCTTCAACGACGCTAGGTATAAATGTTGATCTCATCAGCCATTCTGGTATCAGAGACAGAACTTTGCACAATGCAGCTTTGGTACATGCTAGTAAACATGCCACTGCCCTTCGACAAACCCAAGTAACCAGGACAGTAGTTGGTAGTTAGTTAGTAGTACTTACGTTGGAGGGTGCGTCGGTACTCTGCATAGATTTAGCATCCGTGCAATCAGTATCCATAGCCTCCTCAGCCTGCAATGGGAAGGTCACAGCTAACATGCAGCATTCACACAGTCAACCATGCAGCAACCTGGGATACCCTTCCAATGGAAGGAGTGCAGAACACCACTGACCCCCCCCCCCCCCCCCCCCTTTAACAAATGCCTTCAGGTAGGTTGCATTCGTTCTGGGGCAGGGCCCTGGAAATCCCCCTTCAATTCAGTCTCAATAAGCAGAGGACAGGTGTGTCCAACACTTATTCAGAAGGGGGCCTGGTAACCATAAAAGTCAAGGTGTTTTGCATGCGACGTTGTGACGCCAGATGTCCCACACGGCGGACACACATGGAACAAGTCCAAATTGAATCAAGCATGCACTCATCTCTCAGAAGTTCCCTACCGCAGATGTTTTTACACCGAATTACTTAGTTTCAAATTTAAATTTTTAACTTGATGACCTCATGCGGGCTACGGGTCATCTGGAAAACGTGCAATTGGTGGCATCTATTGTAAACTAAATCAGTAGTACCAGTAGTCCAACGGGAGCCTCGACGCTTTAAATTAGTAACCTTTATTAGTAGAAGCGAACGGTTCCCATGCAATAAAAGTCACTGGCATCCATACATGTAATAAACTTGTGTTGACCCTGTTCTATATCGAGACACTACACACTATTTTAAGTGCCTTTCCTTGTAAACAGTTGAACATCAATGTTGTACAATAAAACCACTTTCACAGAGGCAGTTTAGCAGGGTAAACCTCTCTCACAGAGGCACAGTGTAAACATGGGTGTAGCTCTTATCGTTCATAAATATTCTGTACGTTCTATAAGCTAAACGCCCTTCACAGAGGCCCAGTGTAAACATGAGTGTAGCTCATATCATTCATTAGTATTTGGTACCTTCTATAAGGTTACACCAGTGTAGTAGATACATACAATTGACAACAATCCTGAGAATGATAATAAGGAGGCTTACCTTGGATTTCCTTGAGTTGAAGCGGAAGATTCCCAGGAAGCCTCTCTTCTCCGCTGTCCCCACACTGAGATTGCTGGAGCTCATAGAGTCTAGAGAATACAAAAAGCTTAAGTTAGAATGTATCACGTATACAGTCTGGTGAAGATAGAAGTGAGTAGAAAGCTAATTCCTTCATTAGGGGGGGTTATTGGGCGCTACTTCGAGGCATTGGGATATTAAAAAACACAATTCCAATTGAGAATATCTCCAACTTCATAGCGTCATCTAGATGGGAAACTGGCAGTTACTTAAAACAGCGCATTCTCATTAAAACGGGCCACTAGAGGGCACCATTACACAGCTTAGTTTTTCTTCAACAGTTACAAACCATAATCTTACTTGATGCAATTAACCAGATCATTATGATTCAACAACCCTGTTCTTGATTTAAAACAATCGATAAAGCGGTTATTCTCATGCTCATTACACCCCCCTTTAAGTAGTTATTTAAAAAAACATCTCAAAATACTGACTAAGTGCAGCTGATATAAAACCACAAGGGCCATCACCATGTAGGAAAAGTGATGGTTAACGCAAGCCCAGCCAACGCCAAACTAAAATCCAATAAGTGTTAGTGATGTAAACGGAAAGACATAATGACACACACAAAACACAAAGCAGGTGGTTAATAAGCAGGCTGTGTTAGGATTTGCGTTTCAGCCACAGACCTGAGGAGACTACAGGCAGGAAACAAACATAGTTCCCGTGTAATACCTGAGTAGTTAAGAGCAGGGGCAGAAGCCATTTTAGGCTGGAGTACTGAAAAGAAACAACATCACAGACCATTAGACAAGAGTATGTTTATCCTTTTACTTTTGGCTAATGAAAGTCATAGTATGACATTACTCCAATGTTGATTGTGGTATCGGCCAATTTGTCCAGCGGTGGCTGATTTAAAGACGTCACGAATGTCTCAATCGTGCGTTGTGTTGAAATCGGAATGTCACTAACTGTATCAGTCACTCCGAATCAACTGTAAATACTCGGGCCAATGAGAGGCAGGAGCTAAAATTAGAAAGTACACATTACATCGCGGTATGACGGAGCCCTGGAGACCGAGGGCAGTCTCTATGGCGATGCATCCTAACATTATAACATTACGAGCTGAACTTTAACCAGTGATGAGACAGCTCATTAAAGCTTACAGGCTCAACCGTGCCCGTAACCTGCTGCTATGCCGCTATGCTAATACGTTTCGTAAGATTCAATTTACCAAGATTCGATTCAGGCACGGCCTTTAAAGTAAAAAAAAAAAGACATCATAAAACACTGCCAATGTGGAAATTTTGGTACATGATTTGTTTTGATTATGGCCGGGTTATACTTTTATTCTTGGAGAATGTGCTTATGGGTGTGTAGGGCTGTGTGCACCCGACTGTGACACAGGATTCTCAAGTTTGCAATAGAAACCAGTGTTGCGTGCCGCAAGAGTTTCATAAACAGGTCAAAATAAAGAGCACACGCCTGACTGCCCATGGACATATAACTGGGTGGTCGGCCCTTCAACAGGTTGGAGGTTGAAAACAGATGCTATTGACGCGGTACTGTCTCAAAGGGTCCAATTGAATTCAGCCAATTCAGGTTCAATGGTTGTTCATCAAGGAACACATTACTATTATATAAAGTAATCTCTATTTCATTTAGTAGGCTACGTCCATAACAAGGTATCATGCCTGTACTATCGTTCAAACAATGAACTGCCTTCAAGGGAAGCCAGTTTGTTGAACTTTTTTTTTTTCACTAATTACTTGGTGGTAACGTATCTTCCACTGACATTGTAAAACTGTTACCTTAATATAAGCAGTAATACATATCACAAAGAAAATGAAAGGATAAGGTTGCAGTAATTGTATCTCGTTGTGGACATAGCCAAAGATGAAATCAAAAGCTACAATCCTTTCTTTGTTTTCACCAGGATTTAAATGCAGAGGAATATACGCCTACATTCAGGGATTTGGCCTGGAAACACAATCTGAAGACCTGCCACATCATTTGAGGTCATTGTCAAGGTTTCCTGAGAAAGAAAACGTTAACTTTTCCACCCTGGCTTGTGCGTTGTGCTCGCCTTACCCTTGAACATATTCCACTGATATTCGAAGGAAAATGAAGGTTCAATTGATTAACGCTTGATTCTGTGTCGTTCTTTTTGGTTATTTTTATTGGGTACCTCAAGAAAAAGCTAATATACATCCTCATTTGTTTTCAAATGAGTCCACCAAACAGAGTCTTTCCGAGGTCTCGTTCCCCGGGTTTTTTGGGGGACTATTCCTTTCCCTTTTCGAGCCTTAAGGGGTATCCTTAAACATGGCCTGAGACGTTTTAAACCCTATGAGACGTTGACCTCTACAAAGACCTACACAGACACAAACCAAAATGGCCTCCCTTGACACCTCCACCCCAGGAGGAGTGCTGTGCTGTTGTGTATGGCTGTGGACGGGCCAGCTGTGTGTGGTTTACCCAGGCTCTGGTCGTGCACATAGAGCTCCTTGATGCCCAGCTGGGCCAGTGACTGGTCCAGGGGCAGCTCGTGGCCGCTCAGGCCGTCCCTCAGCAGCAGAACGCGCGTGGGGTTGAAGTCACACTTGTCGCAGATGATAGGCAGCAAGTCCACCAGGGGCGCCAGAGGGTTGACCCGCACCACCGCCTTCTGGGTCCGGTGGAAGTTCACCACCAGACGCACCGTTTTCTGATGGGGGGGGAGGGAGAGGGAGAGGG
This sequence comes from Melanogrammus aeglefinus, assembly GCA_900291075.1. Taxonomy (NCBI): domain Eukaryota; kingdom Metazoa; phylum Chordata; class Actinopteri; order Gadiformes; family Gadidae; genus Melanogrammus; species Melanogrammus aeglefinus. Next base: position 34,180 of record OLKM01002301.1, on the reverse strand, counting down.
AGAGAGGGAGAGAGAGACAGAGAGAGAGAGAGAAAGTATTGTTATTAAAATTCGTCCAAAGCCATTCCAACAAGGAGCTCTGCCACGACCTGATGAAAAAAGATCCAAACAAACGACAAAATAAAGTGTCACAAATCGGGTTAGGTTCGGGGTCTAGTAAGTAGGCATCATACAGTACAGCACAGAAAAACCAGGAAACAAAAGTTGCATGACACTTTTTCATGTTACTGGGTGTGTGTGTGTGTGTGTGTGTTCATGCCCGTGTGTGTGTGTGTGTGTGTGTGTGTGTGTGTGTGTGTGTGTGTGTGTGTGTGTGTGTGCGTGTGTGCGCGCTTTGGTGTGGGTGTGTGTGTATATACTGTATGTACACAATGCAAGCATGTAAGGCCCCACAGAGCTGCTTGGTGTCCTGTTATTCAGCACGGCACCGGGCCCTCCATGTTGCCCAGTGACCCCCTTATCACTGGAGCGGCGCAGGCCAGCAGCGCAGCACGTCAGGATAACATCCTCCACCAGAAGCACCCCACTCAGCAGTCAAGGGGCAGGGGAATCTACCCGCTGTAGTACTTCAAGTCTACAACTCACATGATTTGCTCCGCGTGTAATCATCACATCGAGATGAATGAAGGTATGCATGTATAAATCTGACCCATCATCATCGCTATCAGCACCGCACTGTTTCAGAAGCCATGGACAGAGTTGTGCTCTAACTGCCGGAAATTAGTTAAGAGTCGGGCATGAAAGAGTGATGACTAACAAGATCTGCAGGGACACCGTTGGCCTCGTGGACCAGGGCCATGTGTGGGGGGGGGGGGAAGAGAGAGAGAGAGAGAGAGAGAGAGAGAGAGAGAGAGAGAGAGAGAGAGAGAGAGAGAGAGAGAGAGAGAGAGAGAGAGAGAGAGAGAGAGAGAGAGAGAGAGAGAGAGAGAGAGAGAGAGAGAGAGAGGAGAGAGAGAGAGAGAGAGAGAGAGAGAGAGAGAGAGAGAGAGGAATAATGCATGGTAACTAAAGGTGAGGAGCTCATCAATTATTCACAATGAAAGAGAGATGAGGAGACTTCGGGAGAGAGAGAAAGAGAGAGACGAGGAGAAGAGGGGGAGAGAGAGAGAGAGAGTGGGGGGAGAGGGAGAGAGCCAGAGACGTTGGGAGAGAGAGAAGAGCGAGAGAGCCAGATAGAGAGACATCCGAAAAGAGAGAGTGGGAGGAGAGGTAGAGAGAGAGCAAGGAAGGAGGATAAAAAAAGAGAAAGGAAATGAAAGGGATAGTATTATCGGGAAAGAGAACAATAACGAAGGGAGGAAAGGTTAACCGCACAGATTGGGCTACACGGAGAGGTAGAAAGATAGAGGAGGAACGCAGGAAAGTACGTGAGAGCGATGAGGACGAAGAAATGCACACTGAAGCCGGGGCGGGTCAGCGTGGGCTGAAGCAGCGTCCTACCTTGGCATTGGCCCTGGGAGGCTTGGCCGGCCTTGCTCCCTGCCAGCGGACAGCAGGGGAACAGACAGAGGGTGGGTGGGTGGGGGAGTGGGGGTAGCAACGGTGTTACGCAAGATCTAAAATGCTGTTATGTTATGTGCAACAATTGGGCTACTGACAGCTGCAAGCGCGGGGTCGATAAAGAGAGGCATGAATAAAAGAAAAACATAAAATATTAAAACACTTGCAAAACTGTGGAGAGCGATCCATCAGTGCATTCTTAGCGCAAGAGGCTTTAGGAAGTACATGCAAGGTGATGAACAGCAAGTCTGGGTCATATTCTGGAATTCTGGCATTTAAATTCCACATATGACCAACCCCTCTACGACAAGCAACGACAACCAAGAATGCACGTAAAGAAAGGTTGTTCCTCCATATGTGTCATGTATCCACTTGCCTTCTCCCCATCCAGCCTGCTCACGCACCACACACCCCAGACAACGGCTTCAAACACCCTCCTCAACCCAATGGCATACGTTCCGGAAGACCGACATCCATTAAAATCGGTCATGCACGAGAACGAACAAACCAATTCCAATGAATAAATAAACAAACAGCGCACCATATGCAAAGGGGCACACGCTAGGCTAGCCGAGAAGCATGCTAGCGCGCGCGCGCACGCACGCACGCACGCACGCACGCACACGCACACACACACACACACACACACACACACACACACACGAAAAATTGTTTCAATAGCTAAATATGGTACATGCAACGGACACTGTCCCTTTTAGGTAAATGAAAAAGAAAACAAGGGGAGCATGCTAACGCGGCGCACGCTGTCGCTACACTGAGGGCCCGCACCCGCCCGCCTGACACTCCACCAAGCCGAGCAGGCCGGTGGAGATTGGAGAGCCACAGGTGGAGGGCGACAGGTGGGTGGCGACAGGTGGAGTCACACAGGTGGAGAGTCACAGGTGTAGTGCCGTCCCCGCCCGCACTCACCTCGGGTATTTTTGGCGCCGGCCTGCGCAGCCCTTCCTTCCTCGCGTCCTTCTCCTTGATGAGGATGCGGGCGAGGTCCAGGGAGCCCAGCAGCGCGTTGGGCTTGAAGGCCAGCGGGAGGCCCTCGGGGGACAGCAGCTCCAGGGTGTGCAGGGACGGGTTCAGGTGCTGACGACTGCACAGCTCCACCCTCACGTCCATCAGAGCCTTACTGCAGAGCCCGGGGGAGGGGGGGGGAGGAGGGAGAGGAGGAGGGAGAGAGGGAGTGGGGGATTGAGGGAGAGAGGGAGACAAAAGGGGTGGATTAAAATACGAGTTAAGAACGAGACGAAAGAGAGGTGGTGCGGGGGAAGTAGAGAGTCCTCGCGGGGCGTTAAGTTACACGGGCCGCTGGCTTTAGCTGTGACAGGGAGTCGTTGATGCCCCGTACTAGGAGAGAGGGTGTAACTCTCCCCGTCTGATCCTGAAACGCAACTGCTGTTGTGAGCGGTCGCTAATTGCAGAAGACTACAGAAAAGAATTGTTTTAATCGCTAACTCGTTGCGGTGAGCGTAACGGGCACGAGTGGCGGTACAAAGGAACCCGTTTGTCATCATTGTGGTGCACGCTTTAAATTCAACAGGACTTTCCCTGTCTTCTTGAATTCAGATTACAATCATAAGCACTTTTGTATCAAAATAAACTTTACATAAACAATCACTTTTTACACAGACAAAACTTGATTATATGCCATATTTATAAGAATTGCTGGGAAATGTCTGAAAAAATCGAAAGCAAACAAGAATGACGGGATAACAGCGGAAGTCACTTATAAATGTTTTCATGATGATAACACTGGCAGTAGCCAACAACTCACGGCCTCCTACTAACACAAAGAGTGTGTGCGTGTGCGTGTGCGTGTGCGTGTGTGTGTGTGTGTGTGTGTGTGTGTTCTGATGAGCAGTAGGCGGTGGGGTAGTCCTTTAGGGCTAGCTGTCCATCCCGGGATAAAGAGACCAATAGACTGTCGCCATTGCTTTCTGGGAACTGCCAGCTCGAATGACAGAAAGGAGAGAGCAAGCCAGATAGATGGCGAGAGGGCCAGAGAGAGGGAGATGGAGAGACAAAGAAAGACAGAAAAAGAAAGAAGAAAGAAAGAAAGAAAGAGAAAGAGAAAGCGAAAGAGAGACCGAGAGCGAGAGAAAAAGAAAGAAAGAGAGAGAGAAGAGACCATTGAAAATATATAAACACGTAGTGGTGCATAGTCCATAGCCCATATACTTAGACAGCATAAACACACACCTAAGGAAAACAAAGATATGGCTTCAAATGCAAACTAACAAGTATAATCTAACAAAGGTAGTTCATCCTTCTGCACACTACTCTCATAAAAAAAGATATATTAGTAACTTTGTAAAACCGATATTTTCAGAATTTTAACATTGCACACATGAAAAACCCAACATCTTACGATAATGACAGCTTACCCCCACCTACGGGGAATTACCAAGACGACAAGAATAGCGCCTCTCTAAATAAATCATAACAAAATATTGACAATTCCAAGTATTCACTCCGTAGATATACAAATCATTATTTGCAACAGTATTCAATATATTATCAAAAAGTAAACTAAAATGTGACCATATCAATTCAAAGAAAATTAAAGACAGAACAGAGGCACAGAACACGATATCTTCATATCAGAGCATAATAACAATCGAATCTCTGATTCATTGGATTTAATCCACCTCTCTACGTTAAAAAGTAACCTCCTCAACCATCTATACCCCAATGTTTCCATACATTTTTTTAAATATTCTGATCCAAAAACGCTTTTGTCAATCCCAGAAAGTGTACATGAAGCTGATTTTGAGTCACAGATCCAAGCTCTTATCAGCTAAATCAGCTTTTAAGCTGATTGGTTTATAAGCCCCCATAACATCCTTATCAGTGCTGTCCGAACGCCTATGACAGCACACTCTACCCCGACTCTCACACGCTACGAGCAGGTGACCGTGATACGGCAAACAGCAGGTCGGGCCCACGTGAATCAGCTGTTTATGACACTCGATCTTTAAAGAGTCCTGGGCGATTTAAAGCTGCACGCAAACTTGCAGAAAAACGCTTCTTGACGCAATGACTTCACCCCGGTACAAATTGTCTTTCATTGTGCTATATTACCAAAAATGACTTTGCATCCACAAAAAACTACAGATGAACAGACACACTATATACAAACAAACCAACCCCCGCCTTAGGGTAGGCTTGGTCACAGCGCCCCCTGTCTGTAAGAATGTGCCCCCACTAACCTAGATGGGCTCCATGGACATCAACAGAAGCCTCTTGTTGTGCCGTCCCAGTGAGGTTACCCCTGATTTTATGCTCCAGAGGACAGCAGCTCATTAGAGACACAAAAAGACAGAATAATAATAACTCTGTGAAATCACATGGGTTACAGATCCCCGTCTACCAAGGCTGTGTGAGAAACGGATGGGCAGACTTTGCTGCCTGCGGTCTCCTACGTGCAAAGCCTCATTGCCTACCTTGAAATGCACTATATACATCCAAATATCGTAATTATTTTATAAGCCTTGACACCATGATAGTGTTGACAAACTACATAAACTATAATACAGATTATAAAAATACAATTTTATAGCTAATTGCAGGGAACATCTTGATAGTGTGTGCTGGGTAACCAAATACAAGTGTTGTGAGTTGGCCATCAACAATAAAGGCTTCTCTCAAGGACAGGGCTGAGCAATATATCTTAGCAATTTTTCCCTAATTACAAAGAGCTGATACTGTGGTTGTGGGGGTGTGGGGGGGGGGGGGTCAGTGATTTCCATATGGTAGAGAGAGGAGGGGCAGATGCGCTCGGGATGTAACCAGAATACAGGTGAGTCAGCAGCTGACTCAGATGTTGTCAATCAGTGATAAACTCGCCTGTCGAACTGCAGTGCTCATCACTTCCTGGGGACTCCCGGGTCAATTTTGTGTTGTTTACATTTACATTGAGGGCATTTAGCAGGCGCTTTTATCCAAAGAGACTTAGAACCGTTCAAACACACATTCACACACCGACGGCTGTGTCCGCCATGCAGGGTGACAGCCAGCTCGTCGGGAGCAGTAAGGGTGAGGTGTCTTACTAAGGGAAACCTCGACACTCGGCTAGGAGCCGGGGATCGAACTAGCAACCTTCCGGTTAAAAGTCAACCTCCTGAGCTACCGCCGTCCCCTTCCCTTAATAAAGCGTGCGCCTTCGGCTGCTGATGCAGAGACATCCTTTGTTGCGGAGGATTGAGAGCGAGCCCACGATCCTACATGGATTCACACAATCGTGCATTTCCATACAATGGAAAAGCAGGTAAGAGATTAACGAGGATGATATCCAGGAAGGGCGTCACAGGTTCATTGCCACAGCTCCAAAGTCTCTCTCTTCTCCGTCACTCCTTACCTGCCGTCGAGACTGTCATGCTGGTTCTGGTGGCCCTGAGGGTTAGGTGACGTGCACGTACACCGAGGTCCTCATGATGTTCTCCTTGGCCCCGGCGCCGTCGGGAACGGCGTTCCTGAAGATGTGGCGCGGGGCGGGCTCAGGAGCCGGAGGGGGGGCTGGGGCCCGCGGCTTCATGGTTTTCCTGGGAAGGAAAGGTTGGGAAAAAAAACGATACAAAAAAAATTAACATTATTTATTAGTGTTGATGTTAACGGATGGTTTGAACCTGGGGGCAGATGTGATGGACGTTGGCGGAGTATGAAATAATCAGGACAAAGTTTCGCCTTTGCTGTAAAGGGGGATTTCTTGACCGCGTCGTTGCCGTGGTGATTCTATAACAAAGGTGGGAATCTTTCTGTGTCTCACAATTCGATTAAAAAAAGAGTCCCTAATCAAACTGTATTACTGATTACGTACGTAGAGGTGCTTATTTAAGAACGCACCTTAGTTTACTGGGTGCTAAGTAGGGCGATGTCGCAAGTCATGGCATGAAAGCAGAGAAGTGTCAATAAGATTTTAAAATGTTTATCTTTGAAAAAGTTATATAAACCGATGGCAGTAATGTAAACGCCCAAAAGCAAACAGAGGACAAAAGGGGAACAAAATTATTATAATATAGTGAAAAATCTGAACAATTTTTGGAAGTTGTGCAACAATTCACATTCATAGAAGACAAGGACTGCGATTCTGATTGAATCGAAATCGGCTTTCCTTGTTAGTAATGACCATTGTCACACCTGACGAAGGAAAGGAATTGAAATTTGTTGATCAAATGAATAAAAAAATAGTCCAAAAGTGATAGTTTAAACATATTATATAGCAGTTTATATCACCAACTAGTATAAAATATGTATAAACCGTAATATAACCATGTCATAACTATAAGGTAGACCTAATAACTGTACCGATGCATAAAGTGTCTTGTTTGTAGCGTTACCTTTGAAGCCGTGCTCACGATGATAAATGTGTGTGCGCTGTGCGTTGGACCTGATTGCAGTGTGTTTGAACAACGCTTGTTATTCAAACCAACTGAAAGTGCTGCATGAGGCTGAACGACTACGAGTGGAGCCGCCACAGGTGTCAATGACTTACTCCCCTATTATAGCTCACTTCAGCTCAGTGTAATCTGCCCTTTGCATGTCACACTCACACACAGACACAGACACACATACCCAACAAAAGGGACAACAACAACGCAAACAGCTCACTGTCTACCCACTGTAGAGTGTCTGGGTCTTCATGACTTCCACAGCGACAGAGAAATATTCAAACACGACATCACAACCTTGGATTATAACAGTTGTGTATAATTACAAAAAAATAACCGCACATCCAACTCACGGCAACAGCAGCAGTCCTTGTGATTGTGTTTATCTTTCCTTCCAAAGACAGCGTGTCAGCCTGATTACAGATCCAGGCTCAAGGGCTCACGGGTACACATATCCGAGTGAATGCGAGTTTGAGTGTGTGTGTGAGTGTGTGCGTTTCTCCCCGTCTGATAGCCTCGTGTACCGACTGGTCTGGATATGGTTTTATTCCGTTGGGGGGGGTTGTCGCGTCCTGTGTCCACCTCTATCTGCGTGGTCCAGGAGAGGCGAACAAGGCAGGAATGCACGTGAAAAGGGCCCGGCATGCGGACTCTAACCCGCGCCTGGTTAACCATTAACGGCCAAGTCGGATATGGGTACACTGGCCCGCTGTGACCCAGGGGTGGTGTCACTGACCCATTATGCAACGGGAGAAGCGGACGGGAGAGGAGGTGTGATTCATGGTCATGGGCTGAATATGGGGAGACATCGATAAAGGCCTGGTCGGTGCGACTGGTCAGTCGGTGAATGAGACGGGGGGTCATCACCAGAGGCATTGGTCGATCTGTTGTGTTGCGTCAATTCTGAAACCGTTCTTCTTCACAAAAGTATGATTTATTTGTGGGATGAAAAACATATTTTTTTACTATAAAAAAAAGGGCACAGAAGGGGGAATAAATCACAAAAATAAACATAAGAATAAACAAAAGAAATGAAAACGTTGGAATCTAAATCAGCCATCAAACAAATTGTTATTCTTAAACAATGGTTTCGGCCCAGAATTTCACAATCGGTGCAACCATGCTGCTCTCTGTCAAAGATTGTTAGACACACACGCTGGGAGTATAAGCAGCATTGCATGGCCTTCTGTGATAGTGGTGTATAAAGCGCTGGCACTCTTTGCTAACGCACTGCATATGCATTTATACATTTCGCGTGTGTGTGTGTGTGTGTGTGTGTGTGTGTGTGTGTGTGTGTGTGTGTGTGTGTGTGTGTGTGTGTGTGTGTGTGTGTGTGTGTGTGTGTGTGTGTGTGTGTGTGTGTGTGTGTGTGTGTGTGTGTTTGACAGACAGAAAATGCAGCTGATATTGATCTTTCCATAAGCCAAGGTTTGATTTGTGTGGACCCCTCTGTGAGTTGGATGTCTCTATCCCTCCAAGGCTATTAGTCACTCAATCTCTCCCCGTTCTCCCTTTCTATGGGTCACACACACACACGCACGCACGCAGACCCACACTCACACACAAACAAAGAGTTCCTTTGGAAAAGGCCGGTCTCCCACAGAGTCTGAGAGAGAAAACAGATTAAAGGGAAAGGAAAGTGTGAGGAGAAGGGAGGAAGACGGGGAGTAGAGAGAGAGAGAGCGAGAGAGACTGGGAGCAGAGAGAGAGAGACAGAGACACAGACAGACAGAGACACAGAGAAGCAGGAAACTCAGTTTCTCATCTGGCAAGGCCAGGGCAGTACCATCTGAGCCCCTGCACTGACTGGGTTACAAATGGGATCCCATAGGACACACACACACACACACACACACACACACACACACACACACACACACACACACACACACACACACACACACACACACACACACACACACACACACACACACACACACACACACACACACACACACACACACACACACACACACACACCTTTTGATGTGTGCGTGTGTGTAAAGTCGTTTTGTGGGAGGGTACAAACAGACCTTTTCAGAGCCACCCTGTTCTGTGCACTTAACTTGAGTGACCAGAAGACATGCCCTTTAACAGCATACTTCTAAGTCTGAGTCCATTAGCTTTTCACTTCGGTGTTCATTTCAGAACTTCACAGTTCAATGATTTACCTTCCTTACCCACTGTTAATTATCATTAGAAAATCATCAATATAATATTGGGTGGGTGAGGAATACAGGTAGACTGTCACAACTGTAATCTGAATGTCTTTCATTGTCAGTTTAGTCCCTCATACAGTTTGTATCTAACCACACAGCATGTGGTCAGACAGATGGCCTGGTAGATAGACAGACTGACGGACAGCAGAGACGCATTAAGCCCAGAAAGTCACGGGGTTTGAGGATACAAAACAATAACCGTTTAAACCATCAGATGACCTAGATAGCACTCAAAACACCTAAAATAAAATAAACCTGACTGTGGAAAGAAACTTTAAGGCAGCCTTCAATCTGCCCGTGGAAATAACTCAAGTTAAGTAACGTCTAACTGAAAAAATGGAACTTATTAGTCACGTTTGGGAGTGAGCTATGTAGAGGAATGAGGCTGCTGGAACATATTTAAAACAGTGAATCTTTCCCACTGCAATGATTTATAATTCGATCAATAGCATCACCATAATGCTGCACTTGTATTATACAGTTGCGGCTAAATTAGAAAAACACCAAATAAATGCTATTTTCAGTGCAGTGTGGTGTGATGCTGGGGAACAGCCACAATAAGGGGTTGGTCATCTCCAAAGTCCATTAACTAGACCGCAAGACTGATGAACGGAAGCTATTCATCCGGTCAGTAGGTCAGGGACACGGGTCAGTCAGTGAACCAAGTGAGGTGCACCTGTCAGTAACGGGGGTGTGTTTATGTGGTTTACAACGGGGCTTATTTACTGAGAGAACAGAGACCTGGAATTGTCTCAGACAGCGCAACATATATTTATTAAACCTCCCTGAAGCACAAATAATCATGAGATTTCACTGAGTATGTATTTAACTGTCGGGACTAATAATTGTATCTTAGAGATTTTAAAAAAGAGAATGACCAAGAAACAAACCACAAACAGACAGGGAGAAAGAACGAGATAAAGTTGACACTGGTGTCCTCAATAATATGAACACACACACACACACACACACACACACACACACACACACACACACACACACACACACACACACACACACACACACACACACACACACACACACACACACACACACCCACCCGGCCCGTGGCTTAGCGTTGGTGCTCAATGTGGTGTCACGGCATCCCCATAGCAACTTGTATTCACCCACTTCTTGGCGGGGGCGGAGCTAGCCAGCATGCTGGACTCTTGGTACAGTCCAGCCCCATGCCCTCACACAACAGTGCATCTACATTCAAAAGTGTGTGCCTGTGGTGTGTGTCGTGTTTAGGTCGGGTGTGTGTGTGTGTGTGTGTGTGTGTGTGTGTGTGTTGGGGGGGGGTGTGTTAAGTGAGGGAAGGGAGTCACAGAGAACATTGCAGGCAGGGCATTTGTTTGTGGTTGCTAGGAGACAAAGGCCACTTCCTCAATTCTGCGGTGCGCCTTGATGCTCAGATTACCGGTCATGCGTGCGGTTAGGAGCCTTGCCCTTCTCCTGATGGCTGGGTGAGTGTGCTGCTCCGAGAGGCATCTCCTCCGACTGTAACGCTGGAAGCTGTCACTGACCATGGCTTAGCCTTGGTCTTTATATATAGCCCCACCAAATACCGCAAAGATCACATGTGCATTGAACCTGGGATAACACCAACATTTATCTCAATATATATTCAGCATATTTTATCTCAAAATATGAGTAAAAACTCACGTAGAAGCACCAAGCGAATAAGAGTGCGATACTTATTGACACTTACATTGAAAGAATTGTTGTCCTGCCAAGAAGTCAAAAGTAAAATAAAAGCGTGATGCATCCATCAGGGGAGACTCACTTAAATAAACCAGAGCTCGCTGGAGGAACTAACGCACACTAGTCAACGCAACTGTGACACACAAGCGCTCCAGCATGTGACCCTTCTCTCCGCCAACTAACCCAATAAATTCCATAATAACACACACACACACACACACACACACACACACACACACACACACACACACACACACACACACACACACACACACACACACACACACACACACACACACACACACACACACACACACACACACCCACACCCACACCCACACACACGCAACAGTTGATACAAGCAGATGCAGGCACACGCAGACCAGGGCCGGCACACACCCAGGAGCTGCATTCTCTGGATCTTTAGACTGGCCAATTTGAGATTAGTAACCCAAGATGCCATGTTGGCATCACAACGCAGCCTACATTTTTCTTGGTGACTCACCTGACCTGACCCCATACTTGCATGTACTTTCAGGTAGTAGGTCTTTATTTATTCAACCCACATGGGGACCGGTTGCTAAGAACATATGTAGCACAATGGGACATACTGTATGTAGCAAGTCCCCTTGCTATTGTGCATGCGCCACGATATCAACGAGTCTAAGCCTAACCCTCTTCAGTCTGGTCTACTGTCTAGTCTAACTAATGCACCATTTAAAAAACAAAACAGCTTGTTCCCCATAGGACTAAAATAAAATTAAACGAGAACGCAGCTTGAACACCACGGCGACGCCACGTCGGAGCCCCTAGTGCGGCGATCTAATTTAACAACACAACAGCGCAGCTACTAAAGTGATTGTTTCTCCCTGGGACCAATTAATGCCTGGCTCCAGTGGGCCTCCGCCTGTGGGAGGCGGCACGACATCGGAGGTGGTAACATTGGGCGGTTTACAGGTGCTGAGTGAGCAGGCTGACTGACTGTTCCAACTCCCTCCTTACCTCTCTCTCTCTCTCCCAGCCAGCCACCCAATAGATACAGGCAACAAGCAACATTTGTTAGTTGTTGTTTGTGCCCGCGCTTTCCTTCCTTCACACGCTGTCTCTTGGCCGTTCCAGGCAGAAGTTTATTCACCCAGTGCCCGGGCATGACAGCTAACCAATACCAAACTGTCACGTGAGACTGTGTGAGAATCTGCCTAATAAATTGAAAAGACCCATAAAAATGTCCAAAACAATTTGTATCAAAAGGAAAAGTGTTCATTTCAACATTGGTTTAAACTGAATAACTAGTAGGGAGAATGGAATAAAATATTTAGATCACCATTTTCTTTCTTTAGTATACTACTTTATACATATAGAATTTTAAATGAATGGTCACAACCACGGATCATAGCAATACACTAATAAAAAGCTCTCTCAATTGACAAAACATATAGTCACGGTTAAACCATCTTCATAAACATATATATCCACTGTGGATGGTCTGCATCAAAGTGCCATGTGCAAAAGCATCACTAACACAAGCAGTACATTCAGTGTGTGGTCCTCACCTGCTCGGTAAGAACAGGTGGTGTTCTGCATTCAAGCCCTGGACCCATCCCTCGAGTATGAGCATCGAGGAGCCACTTGGTATGGCAGACTGGGTCCCCTCACATCAACCCAACACCCCCTTTAATTACTCTCACACAAAGCACCTAGTGTGCCAAGTTTTCTTGCAGTTCACTTATCGGTAAAAATGTCGAGAGGCCTCTCTACATAGCATATCTAGTGATCGCACTGCATTAGATGTTAAGAGTTTCATTACACCAAAAGATATAACATCAGATTATATTATGTTTCCATCTCATTTGATATAATCTATGACAAACGTGCATGTCATGTCGGTTATTCAGACGACACAGATATCAACCCATAGTGTATTCGCTGAGGAAAATACCACGGACCACAGGGTGAGGGACGAAGGAATCCAGTGGGGAGGAATCAAGGCGAGGCGAGTGGCTAGGGGGTGGGGGGGCTGCAGGAAGGAACGGAGTGGCTTAATGACAGGAAACAACAATCCGCGAGTTCTCTATTCCCCAGCCTTTCAATTACACAGCTTCTGTTGGAATAAGCCGGGGGAGAAACTGGGACTTGGTTCCATCTTCACAGATACCTGTTCCACTGCCGCAATATTCACACAGGGGGGGGTGGGGAAATATTCCTATATTTAGTTTTAAAATGTATACTTTAATGTGGTCATAATAACCCTAACAGATACAAATTTATTTGTCGATAAAGAAAGATATGTAATTCAGGCAACACAATATGTTGGCAATACCCCAAAAAAGGGCATGCCGGAAGACAATCAATACGAACTTAAGAGCAGGAGCAAAGCTTGGTGTATTTTTGTTGCAACCATTTCTTCCAAAATGTCTGTAGTTGTTTTTGTCTCAATATTTCTTAATAGATCCTACACGTTCTGATAGGTATTGCCTTTAAAAAGGGGATATATTATACCACCAGGTGTGAGTGTGATTAGCCTTACAACCCGTTTCGAAAATCTGCCCCATATTAGATCCCCATATTAGTGGGTGTGTCCACCTAGATCTGTGCCGGATAGATCAGTCTACCAGCCTATCCAGTGGACTGCAGTAAACGTTGCTCATCTATCCAACACAGATCTAGGTGGACACGCCCACTAGTGATGTCATATGGGGCAGATTTTCGAAACGGCTTGTAAGGCTAATCACACTCACACCTGGTGGTATAATATGTCCCCTTTAAATATGTATACATCTCAAGCATACCATTCCCACAGTTGCCCTGGCAACAATGCCTGGGCATTTAGGGTTATATTTGTCAGGATATGTACACAGAGTGATCAAAGCCGTCCTGAATAGCGCCGGAGAACATGCACTCATTAGTGGCTGGAACCTCGGCCCAACTGCCCCGGTCGCACAGATGATCCTACTGCTCTTCAGTCAGGGTATGCCAACACACACACACACACACACACACACACACACACACACACACACACACACACACACACACACACACACACACACACACACACACACACACACACACACACACACACACACACACACACACACACACACAGTTGACATCCTCTCCCACTAACCCACATACCACAGCAACAACCATCTGACAGCGGGCTTCCAGAAATAGGTGGCGGCCGCAGCAGGCTGGCTGGGACGAGGGCTGCCAGACAGCTCCTCTGTACTGGACGAACATGGCTGGTAATGCCGCGATACTGCAGGGACCGCCAGTACGGTCCAGATGCCCGACCCCGGGTTTTTTCAAGAGACCAACTTCCCAGAAACCTCCATGACTGAGAGAAGTTATTTCAAATTATCGTTGTTTAGTGTTCAGCCCGGCAAAATGTGTCTCAGCCAAGGCTTTATGAAGGCAGTGTTCTGGACTTCAACAACAACCGCCCAATAATTGAAGACAACGACAATAGTTGCATCGAAAAAAATTGTTTTTCTATTCAGTTTGCATTCAACCCTTCACATGTAATAATCATCCTTTCCTCTCCTTTCCAGTCCAATCACACTGCATAAGCTCTCTTCTCAAATGTAAAGGCGAGGCACTCGCCTTAGGAAATCTATATTTACAAGGTGATCTCATCAAGGTATTTCATCCGCACTCCTCTTGGTTACCATACTCAAAGCCTAGCGTCAGCACTTTAAACCATATGTCTGGCTGATGTGGATTCAGTGGGCAGACATGTACCTTGTCCCACTGCCAACAATGTATGGGCCGGGCCGCACTGCTCCAGCGACCTGATTCGACTCTGGTCAAATATAACCCTCGTTCATAAGAGGAAGCTCTCGTTTCATGATGAAGAGACAGTGGTTAGGTTTTTAGTTTATTATCTAAAAAGTAACTATTTATGCTGTCGTCTACCCATAGACGACAGCATAAATAGACCATACCCCTCCCATACCCATCCTCTCCAGGAGCTATCCAGCATTAGCTGTAGATTGTTCTAGACCTCTACAATGAGCTGCTGTGTTGGTTCTACTGCTGGCTGTGGTTAGGACTCTGGGACTGTAGCTGTACTGTAGACACAGGCCAGTAGTTGTAAGCATAGCAGTTCAAAACCAGCCGTTTTTGTAACAAAAACTAAAAGTGTTCGGGGGAAACCGCTAAGTGTTCCTATAATAAATTGGAAAATCCTAACAGTCAGCTTGTTATCGCCCACAGGCTAACCCCGTAAATATAGCAAGGCCCAGGGAAGTGCTGTGAGGTTTCACACTGAGGGAATCCCATTCCCAACGCATTTAACAACTGGAAATAAACAGACAAGGATTTTTCATTGCGTAGCAACGCAGGAAAATTACATTAAAATGTCTTTGGTGATGAATAGCTTTAAAAATAGCCCACTTGCTTGAATCTGCCATTGATGGTGTACACACACACAAAACAACACGTACCGGCCTGCAGAAAGACTGACGGAAACACATTACACACACGTAAACAGACGGAAACAGACAAGGGCCATTTAGGACCCAATGATTATCTCTGGGTGTGTTAGCAGACGCATCTCTCAGCGGTGACCACTAGCCTGTTATTTGGCCTCCAGACCATAATAATTTGGGGGATTATACTTTATACATGCCCGGCCTTCGCCCTTGTGTTTTGACAAAACGGCACTCCTGGAGCAGCAACAGAGGCAAGGCCACCAGAAGATAAAAGTTTTATATAGTCATATGAAACGGGCAACGAAAAGTTTCCCCAGGAAAGCCATTGCCACAGCTGCAACTATATAAACATATTTTACAGGTAGCATCGAGACCTTTCTCGATCCATGTTTTTTTTCATTTAAAAGTAAGATGAACAGAGGAACAGAATAATGAACCTCAGTTGGTTCCTTGAAAGTTATGTGATCGTTGTGTGATCGTTGTGTGATCCTCCAGACGATTCATGATTCAGTCAGATTCCACATGACAATGATGAAAGCGTTTTCCAGGCTTCGCAGCGCATGTGGAAGAGATTCTAGACACAACATCTCCATGTGACCGTAACCTGGGGTGCTCTGACGTCAAAGTCATCGCCATACAGTCAATAAAGCCTTATTCTTAAAAGGTCTATAAACCCTTTGAAGGCCCATGCGCTTCATGGGGAGACTAATACAGACTTAACCCCAGAATGACTTTGAGTGGAGACAACATTGCTTGTAATTATCCAGTGAAGGGTGGTAATGTAAACGGAACAGTACTGTAACAGGACAAAACACTTTAATCCGAAAACGTATTGAACTAGGAAAACATTAGCTTCCTACTCGAATCTAATGTCTTTATTACTTTCTCACACACACACACACACACACACACACACACACACACACACACACACACACACACACACACACACACACACCACACACACACACACACACACACCACACACACACACACCACACACACACACAAAAATAATCAGATAAGGGAGACAAAGATAGAGATAGATGCAAGTACAAACTGGCAATTAAAAACACACACACACACACACACACACACACACACACACACACACACACACACACACACACACACACACACACACACACACACACACACACACACACACACACACACACACACACACACACACACACACACACACACCAAGTCCAGACATGCAGACACTAATGGAACCCTAGCTAGGTGTTGTGCTAATTGAGGCAGTTGTGTTAACAGGGGACTTTTCCGATTGTGTACAGTAACTAATCATATTAAACGCCAAAAAGTACAACATAATAAACCTTGCTTCTTCCTTAAAGACCTATCACCATCACAGTTCGGTTTTCCGTTTGAATCAACGAACCAACAAATAAACAGAAATATGTCAATCAGCATTAGGGGCAAACTGAGGGTGCATTTTCTGAGAAATACAAACTAGCTGCTAGTTGTCCCAGAACACCAGCATAGAGGCCGAAGCCGAAGCATACTTGGCCATCTCTGTAGAAACGCACAAATAACAAAGTATACACACTGTGCCGAACAAAAACACGCTTACTGTGCAAGCGTGCGTTCTTGTGTGCGTGTGTTTCAATGAACGTGTGTTTCGGCATTTTTTATTAAGGAATCCGCCCAAGCGCTAAAGGAACCCTGCGCGTGATGACTGCAGAGAGGGGTCCCCACACAACGGGGTTGCCGTGGCGATCTAGGCGGACAGAAATGTCCCACGCTGACCAGATGAAAGGTTACTTAAGACTCTGATTGCCCACTGACACAGTGTGGACACAGCCTACTTAAGCCACAAAGATCTCAGTGGTCTGGAACTAAACAAGTGAAGAGGCTCTGAACTAGGAAGCCTGTTGTATTGGCCCCTAGTGTTGTTGTTATTATTAGGTGCGTGCTCTGATTGGTGAGGTGTCTTGCTCGTTATCCAACAGTGATTCTACAACATTCACATAGGGAGCATTTAGCAGACGCTTTTATCCAAAGCGACTTACAGTAAGTACATTTGTAAGAAGAAAGAGAAACAATATATCGCTGTCGGTACAGCAAGGATGTTCATAGAACCAAGTGCTAAACACTTACAACAACACAACACAGATAGTTAGGATAAGATGCTACACAATGCTAAATATTATTTTTAAGTGCCAGGACATACAATATACAATCAAAAAAATACCGGATTTTACCTTGCCATTTTCTTTAGTGGCTCGTTCAGAGTGGAACTAAATAATAAAATAATCAAAACAACAACAACAACAACAACAACAACAACAACAACAACAACAGGGGCGGGCAGCTGTTATCTGACAAGGCCATGACATATTCACAGCTTTAATAGACAGGATTTTGTATGACCCCCAATGTGCCAGTATATTTAACCACACCTTGTGCGTAGTAGATGATGACATGATATTAATTCGGTGAGGTTGGTGAGGATGACACAATCATAATAATTATGCATCTTTTTACGCATTTATTTTCACACGTGGTCGCGCACACACACACACACACACACACACACACACACACACACACACACACACACACACACACACACACACACACAGTTCCGAAGTGTGAATAACACCCTACACTGGACGGTTTACCCTACATTTGTAGAACTTCTACATTGCAACATCCCATTGATTTCAAAGTGTTGTTGCAGCACAGGCTAGGCTACTTAGTCATTCTCAGTGAACTAATCAGTATGCTTTGGGCCTTCAGTATGCTTTGGGCCTACTTTGAACTTGAACCAGCAAGGTTCAAACTCAGCCACCCAGCCAGTGCATTGATTGGGCTCAGCTTCTAGTGAAAAGTGGATTCAATACTGCCTGCTGTGGTTTCAAAACGTCCGACTGGGGTCCGCAGCGTCCCGCCAGTGAAGCGGGCGGGCGTCCCTGCTCGAACCCTCTCTATTCAAACCTGAATGGCCTGCAAACGCTTTTCAGAAGTGTCAAGCCCGGGCGTGTCAGCTGGGTTTACGCGCGGATTTCAGACCAAGTCATCAGAGTCCTACATTCCGCTTTTCATAAGCGCAATGATGTTGAATGGCACCAATTACTTCTATAATAATAATGAAATATTTACACTCGATAACGTGCGTGTGGTAGGTTTACTTGGACTTACCCCGAGGGCGGCTTGGAGGTGCTCTTGGTGTCCCTGTAGTCCATGTTTTGGGAATGACACTTTGATGCGCTGCACACAGTTTGTTATCCAGCTTCAGATGATGATCCACCAGTCGGTGATCTGTTAGTCATGGACCTCCACAATCCACGTGGACAGCCATCACCACCTGCGAAACGATGCACGTCATAAAGAATCACTGTCAGAAATATGAGATAGGTCTGTCTGTATGACACACGATTAAAAAATGTGTCACTCCACACAACACACAGCGCGTCGCGATAACCACCGTTGACGTGAAGAAAAAATGACAAATTCAAAGTTAAGATGGTAGAGTCATTTTAGACGGACCAATTTAACAAGCTAGCGAAAGTGTGAACTTACAGAGGTCCAACGAAATTGTACCGAGTCATTCCGAGACGTGTCAACATACAACAGGGAATAATCCCGGGCTCCTCTCTCCTCAAACGACGATGGTAGTCCCTAACCTCGTTCCCAGGCGGGCTCGTCTCATGACGGAACGCCTGGTGGATGGGGGTGACCCAATTAAGCGTTATTGACCAAAGAGAGGGCGGGACTTTCATTTAACATGGATACCTTAAGTTCAAGGTTTAGTGGCGAGGGGCGGGAAATAGGGAGGTAGCTACTTCCGATAGAACTGTATCTGTCTCCGTTACATGTTTCTTCCGTCGATTTTTTTTTGCTTGAACTAAATATTCATTCCCTCAGTCACATTGTTTTTATTCTTCGAATGCTTTTACTTGACTTGCTCAGGTGACTGTTAACTGGCGTACAAAGCGAGTTAACAGGAAAAGGAAGTAAGAGACCGGAAATTACGTTGTGGTAGATCGGTATACCGCTATAATTGGGGATCCTACATCAACCTAGGTTGCCCGAGCAGCTCGAGCCCGCCTTCATCAGCAACTCCAACTCCAACCACACCATTGAGAATTCACTGAGAGCACCAGCTGGCAAAATAATTTAACGTAATGAAAGAAAAGTAAGGCTAGCAACAATGTGTTCAACGTAGTAAGCTGTACATGAATTGGTGTTTTGAATAACGTTTGCGATACAGGGGGAAATCCCAAACTAAAAGTCCAAGATAGAATCGAAAATGATCAAATATGAATCCAAAAACAGTATTATATTACACTGTATTTGTAAAGTGATACTGTTCATACCGTGTTAAATTTAGAACCGAATAGTAATAGGAATTCAAACACTTCTCCCAGCATGCTTTGTGATAATTTATTCCATCGTTACACCACGAGGGGTCACTGAATGACCGATGTAACCCGCTGCCCGCATGCATATCAGTGCATACAAACACATGCACACACGCGCACACAAAAAAAGCATACACAGGAAGAGAGACATATGGGCACAAGGTCAAATCTTAGTTTCAAATATACACTTTTGAGTTTATTATCTCTAAGATCTAAGGAGGTTCTCACGGCATGGCATTCTGAAACCTCAACAGATGGCACCTAAAATAATATGCAAATATGTTTGTGTTTTCCTGTTTTAAGGTCAGGCAGATGTGCTGTGTGTTCTGACCACAGTGCTGTGTGTGTGGCCCCCTAAATAGACTATTCAAATAATATATGCAGTGTTGGGCGCGCGCACACACACACACACACACACACACACACACACACACACACACACACACACACACACACACACACACACACACACACACACACACACACACACACACACACACAAACAAACACTAAAACATAAGCTGCGTGAAGATTTCTCTATTATCCAGCAGTCATCCACCAAGAAGGACTCACACAGGGCTGTATTGAGCATATGCACACTTGATTGATTGATTAATTAATTGTTTGATAGATTGAATGATTGATTGATTTACAACACAATGTCTGACACAGATTTCATCAACACCAGTCTGGGTGAGTCCATTTATTTGTGATTTTAGAGTTAAAGGCATGATTTAAATGTGTGTGTCAATCAATGCGTGCAACTACATGTATTAAGCTATTGACATGGTCACTCTCTTCAAGTGATTGTTGATATCACATAACAGCAGACAGAACCGGCCATAATCAGTGTATGTTTCCATGGACAGCAGACTAACCAGCTCACAGACAATATCTTGTTTAGGAAAAATACATATCTGACGAGTGTGTTTTCTCACTTGTGCAATTCAATTATGAACAAACGAATCAATTTCCACCTGCGCTCAATGCCTAAGTAAATTACCTAATTAACATAGCCTACTAAAATGTAAAAGTAAATTGTATTCTCTCTGCAGGTGACTACGACTATGCAAACTACTTTAACGAAGGGGACTGGACTGCATGTACAAACAGCACCGAAGAGAAGTGGAGCTATGGCCAAGTAATTCTCCCCATCCTCTACAGTCTGGTGTTCATCCTTGGCTTGATAGGTCAGAGTCCAATTTATATTGTGTATTTGTGTGGGTGTATTTGTGTGTGTGTTTGGGGGGGGGGGGGGGGGTGGTGGTGCCCATATTCATCACACGTCTCCAGTTATGTTTAACATACTAAATACCTACAACTTGCCATTTTTCCTTCCATGCATTCAACTGCTCTCATCTGCTAATTTGATTTTAATTTTTGCAGTCCAGAAAAGAGGTCACCAGTATTTGTGTGGATGGTCTGACGTCTTGGAGTAGGGTTTAAAGGTTAAGTATAGTTGAGGATGAATAGTCGATTGAGTGATTGTGCCCATGGTTAAGTGTATCGTATCGTATTTTAACACAAAGTCTTCGATAACCACAAAACTAAACATCAAGGACTGAAAGGTACTGTCGGTCAGATGCGGTTTACAGCTATGAGTGCCATTTCCCACAGCGATTGGTGAGCGTGTGAAATGCTCATCAATAGCGTAAATATGGTAATGTTGGTGTTGAGTTGAATGCACCTGCCAATATGTGTGAGCCAATATTGATTTTAGACAGAAGCCTGATTGGTTCAGGGAATTGCAGTCCATCACAGGTAAGCTGATGCTACACCTCAGGGATGGAGAAATGTCTGGGATTTTGTAGCAGAGAGGGAGGGGGTGTTGTTTGATTGTTGAGTGTCAAAATTGTTCTCTCCTCCGCGGCTTTCTGCTCCTTCTCTCTTTACAACCCTTGAATCATACCAAAAGCACCGTTAAGTGCCATTAGTCTTAATAATTGCAGGATGTTACTCAAAGCAGAAGCACTGATAGTTTGTTGTGCTTTCAAGGTAATGGTCTTGTGGTGGCCGTCTTTGCCAAGCACAGCAGCCAGATCAACATGACAGACATCTGCCTCCTCAACCTGGCCATATCCGACCTCTTCTTCGTTCTGTCCATGCCCTTCTACTCCCACAACGCCTTCTCCAGAAAATGGATCTTCGGCGCGTTCATGTGCCATCTCATCTCCAGCCTCTACCTGGTGGGATTCTACGGGGGCGTATTCTCTGTGATCGTCATGACGTTGGATCGCTATGTGGTCATCATGCACGCCCACACCCTGGCCCGCCATCGTCGCACCAGGCTGGGTGTGGCTGTGACCGCGTTGGTGTGGATGCTGAGTTTCTTCATCTCCCTGCCGAACATGGCCAGCCTGCTGCTGCAGGAGGATCCTAAAAGGTGTTCTGCGTGGCAGTGTGAAATCTTCTCCGACAGCAACACCAAGAGGGACTTTGTCATCCTGTCGAACAACGTCTTCGGACTGTTGATTCCACTGCTTGTTATGGCGGTTTGCTATTCCCGAGTCTTGCCGTCTCTCATGGCCATGAGGAGCACTAAGCGGTACCGTGCAGTCAAGCTAGTAGTCATAATCGTTGTGGTTTTTTTCCTTTTCTGGACCCCCTATAACATTGCGCTGTTTCTGAGTTACTACAGAGACAAAAATGAAAACTTTGGTGCCAATTCTGAGTTCGACCTGCCATTGTTCATCCAGATCACGGAGGCCATTGCTTTCACACATTGCTGTCTGAACCCCATCATCTATGCTTTCGTGGGACAGAAGTTTGCACGTCGGGCCGTAGGGCTTCTGCACGTGTGGATGCCGTGCGTGTTCTGGCGCGTTCCCAGAGATCCCGTGTGCTCGTCCAGGAGGTGCTCTGTTGTGACCATGTCCTCAGAGGCTACCTCCACTTTCCTTACTCCCTGACACCGGCTTTATGAGCAATAAAAAACATGGTTATTATGCACTGCTAGTTCCAAACTGACAAGGCATTGGTTGTTTGCTAATGTCGCAGATGGTTTGTGCTTTTTAATCATTAGCCGATAGCACAGGCAAATGTCATTTCATTTATTCCTTCAAATATGATGACTTGTTTTTGTTGCAGATGTGTTCTGTAGAATGTTGGAATACTTAAGTGTCGCTCTGTGTTCACATTATATTAGTCTAGCACCTTATACGAGGTGCTATTTTCAAAATTCTGCAATTTGTTATGTCTCAAGGATGAACCAAACTGGTCGTCTGGGACATAGCCAGGGGCATATACCTTATCAAGGGTGAGAGTGCTTCTGTTCTCTTGTTCTTCACATTTTCTTTATTATAATACTCGCCCCAACCCTTTGGTTCAGGAAGAAGAGGGATCGACAGCCAGGAAGGAAGACGTCTTGAAAACTGCTCCAGATTATTCAACCTAAATCTGTATCTCGCTGTATTACATCCTGGAATAAACCATCCATTCAATAATTTAACCCTCTTATCCAACCTGTCAAGCTGTCTTGACAAAGAATACACAACGCAGAGTCTATACGAACAGTTTAGAAATAAGATGAAATTTAAAAGTTCAATCGCTTTGTGTCATACCTGTTGGATTAAGAATGTAACTAATACAAATAAAGTTTTCACGTTATAAATTCTGATTGGAATTGATTGAACATGAATACATTATTTTATTCTTTATCTTTATATATTTGTTTATATCCATTTATATATGTGTGGATGGAAGCGTATTCAATTGAAATGTGTCTCATCTTAAATGTCAGGTAGTGTCATGGCAATCATGGAAATAATATGTTGATATGCAAATAATGTGTTAGATCTGCAGTGATGGACTTGTGTCACACTTCCACATTGTGCTTTGAACTGAGTAGTCGATTATATTTTTTTGCAGAATGCAAAATAGACCACAGACACCTAGATGGCAGAGTTAGGTAGCCCCCCAGCGCCCTCTATACCATTGTGGTTCAGACTGAATGAGCGACACACACACACACACACACACACACACACACACACACACACACACACACACACACACACACACACACACACACACACACACACACACACTAAAACATAAGCTGCGTGAAGATTTCTCTATTATCCAGCAGTCATCCACCGGTAGTAAGAAGGACTCACACAGGGCTCTATTAAGCATATGCACACTTGATTGATTGATTGATTAATTGATTGTTTGATAGATTGAATGATTGATTGATTTACAACACAATGTCTGACACAGATTTCATCAACACCAGTCTGGGTGAGTTCCATTTATTTGTGATTTATTTAGAGTTAAAGGCATGATTTAAATGTGTGTGCAATCAATGCGTGCAACCTACATGTGTTAAGCTATTGACATGGTCCATCTCTTCAAGTGATTGTTGAATCACATAACAGCAGACAGAACCGGCCATAATCAGTGTATGTTTCATGGGACGAGCAGACTTAACCAGCTCACAGACAATATCTGTTTAGGAAATACATATCTGACGAGTGTGTTTCCTCACTTGTGCAATTCAATTATGAACAAACGAATCAATTTCCACCTGCGTTCAATGCCTAAGTAAACTACCTAATTAACATTAGCTATAAAATGTAAAGTAATTGTATTCTCTTGCAGGTGACTACGACTATGCAAACTACTTTAACGAGGGGACTTGGACTGATGTACAAACGCACCGGAGAGAAGTGTGAGCTATGGCCAAGTAATTCTCCCCATCCTCTACGATCTGGTGTTCATCCTTGGCTATGATAGGTCAGAGTCCAATTATTATTGTGTATTTGTGTGGGTGTTATTGTGTGGTGTTTGGGGTGGGGGGGGGGCGGTGGTGGTGCCCATATTCATCACATGTCTCCAGTTTATGTTTAACATACTAAATACCTACAACTTGCCACTTTTCCTTCCTGCATTCAACTGCTCTCATCGCTAATTGTGATTTAATTTTTTGCAGTCCAGAAAAGAGGTCACCAGTATTTTGTGTGATGTCTGAGTCTTGGAGTAGGGTTTAAAAGGTTATTAGTATAGTTGAGGATGAATAGTCGATTGAGTGATTGTGCCATGGTAAGTGTATCGTATCGTATTTTAAACACAAAGTCTTCGATAACCACAACTAAACATCAAGGACTGAAAGGTACTGTCGGTCAGATGCGGTTTACAGCTATGAGTGCCATTTCCCACAGCGATTGGTGAGCGTGTGAAATGCTCATCAATAGCGTGAATATGGTATAATTGGTGGTTGAGTTGAATGCCCTGCAATATGTGTGGAGCCAATATTGATTTAGACAGAAGCCTGATTGGTTCAGGGAATTCAGTCCATCACAGTAAGCTGATGCTACACCTCAGGGTGTGGAAATGTCTGGGTTTTTTGCAGCAGAGGGAGGGGTGTGTTTGATTGTTGTGTGTCAAAATTGTTCTCTCCTCCGCGGCCTTCTGCTCCTTCTCTCTTTCAACCCTTGAATCATACAAAAGCACCGTTAAGTGCCATGAATCTTAATTAAGTGCAGGATGTTACTCAAAGCAAGAGCACTGATAGTTTGTGTGCTTTCAAGGTAAATGTCTTGGTGGTGGCCGTCTTTGCCAAGCACAGCAGCCAGATCAACATGACAGACATCTGCCTCCTCAACCTGGCCATATCGGACCTCTTCTTCATTCTGTCCATGCCCTTCTACTCCCACAACGCCTTCTCTAGAAACTGGATCTTTGGCGCGTTCATGTGCCATCTCATCTCCAGCCTCTACCCTGTGGGATTCTACGGGGGCGTTTCTCTGATTGATCTCATGACGTGGATCGCTATGTGGTCTCATCATGCCCACGCACCCTGGCCCGCCATCGGCACACAGCTTTGTGTGCTGTGACCGCTGTTGTGGATGCTGAGTTTCTTCATCTCCCCTGGACCGAGATGCCACCCTGCTGCTCGCGGAGGATCTAAAAGGTTTCTGCGTGGCAGTGTGAAATCTTCTCCAAGAGCAACACCAGAGGACTTGGTCTCCTGTCGAACAACGTCTTCGGACTGTGATTCCACTGCTTTTTATTGGCGGTTTCTATTCCGAGTCTTGCCGTTCTCATGCCATGAGGACACTAACGGTATACCGCGCAGTCAAGCTAGTAGTCATAATCGTTGTGGTTTTTCCTTTCTGACCCCTATAACATGTGCGCTGTTTCTGAATTACTACAGAGACAAAATAAAACTTGTTGCAATTCTGAGTTCAACTGATATGTTTCATCAGATCCGGAGGCCATTGCTTTCAACATGCTGGGGTCTAACAATCACTATAGCTTTCGTGAAGAGTTTGCCTCCGTAGGCACTTCTCACTCGTGGTCTTGGTTCTCGCTCAGACGATCGGTTGCTCAGTCCAGGAGGCTCTGGTACTAGTCTCAGAGCTACTAATTCCCTTATTAACCGGCTTTATGACATAAAAACATGTTATATGCACTTGAATCCAAATGACAAGGGCATTTGTTTTTCTAATGTTCGGCAAGTTGCTTTTAATCATACGATAGCACAGCAAATGTCAATTTCATTTATCCTTCAAAATGATATTGTTTTGGTTGGAAGTCTAGAATGCTTGGATATATAAATATATAAAAATAAATTATTAGTTCTAACACTTATTACAAGCTCACACACACTCTTTTTATAGTACTCAGGAATCCAATAGGTCGTCTGGACATAGAGGTAGCATATACTATCAAGGCGGGTAGATGTATCTTTCTCTTGTTTCTTCACATTTATCTTATTATAATACTCGCCCCCAACTTTGTCAGGAAAGAGAATCGACAGCAGAAGAATATCTTGAAAACTATCATTATTCACATAAATCTGTACTCGCTTGTATCACATTCCTGAATAACATCCATTCCAATAATTACCTTTATCAACTTCATCTGTTCTTGACAAAGACATTACACAAGCAACTATGACAACAGTTTCAAATAATCAAATATTAAAGTGTCAATCCTGGTTCATACTTTGATAGATGGTATATAATACAATAAAGTTTTACTTAAAATCTGATTAATAGATTAACATGAATAATTATTTATCTTCCTTAACTATTGTTATATCCATTTTATTTTTTTATTTGTGATAGATTGTGGTTTTCATAAATGTGTTCATCTTAAAGTCATGTATGTCAATGGCAATCATTAAAATATGTTGATATGACAAAAATTTGTTAGACCAGTATGACTTGTGTCACACTCCACCAATTTCTTTGACTGAAGTATCGATTATATTTGTTTTCAGAATGCAAAATAGACCACAACACCTAGTTCGAGTTGTACCCCCCCCACCCCTCAATATATATCGGTTCAGACTATGGATGATGACATCCTTGTATTACACCATCTGCTCTGGGAATTACTAGATGTGTGTGTGTGTAGTGATTCTTTATTCAAACAAACAGAATGCTCTTTTTCTATTTTTTGTTTCACTCTATTTCTGAGCTCTCTCTCAATTATGCCATCTTCTGACAAAACGAATTCCAGGACATTTCATCAATTAGGAGTCCTAATAGTGTCAGTTATTCATATCTCCCTGTCCGTAATCTTTTTGACATTGCAAGCTTGCTCTTACTGATCAACAACAAAAACACACAACACACACACATACACACACACACACACGAGCACACAACACACACACCAACAACCCACTCCACCACACCCACCCATCTACAACACACAACGGTGCCGCTTTTGCGAGGGATGGGGTGCAGATCTGAGTTGGCGTGTGTCAGACAACGACATTGCAATCAGTCTTGCGCTTCCCCCAGGACACTGGATTTTCCTCCTTCAACAGACTACGACACGGTAACAGTGACTGAGTTAATATTTTAGTTAATGATAACTGATGAATCTTAAATTTATTTATCACTTAAATACTGTTTGAGGCTGTCTACCACATAGCAATCTATCTAGATCCCGATGAGTCATATATATATCTCCTTATATATAGGATTAATTTTGCATTACTACTATTACAGACACTATATGTCCCCGGTTAGCGGAGACAGGACAGCAGATAAGACACAATCGCAGACAGTTCAGTAAAAGAATATTTATGAACTCAAAGCGTACAGAATGCGGAACACACGGCTAACACACAGACACAGACTCACGCGACAAGACTGAAATTATCCGAACAAGCAACAAAGGAGAAAACATGGGCTAATAGCACAAACAACAGGGCACCGCTGCTGCTCAGAAATTTTGTCTTGTGCTGAGTCCGCACTGGTTAAGCTCATTCCAGAATGATGACACTGTCAGCAGTCTCATGCATCACCTTTCAAAGACGCACAACTAAAATATATTTTCTTGCCCAAAGGCTCTACTCTCAATACCAGCTTGCCGACCTGTGCACACACATCTTCCTCTGTCACAAGTGCCATTCATTTCCTCACTCTCATTTTGTGATATTGGCCTGAGTTGTATATGGGGTTGCATTTCTTGGGATTGTTTTCGTCTCTTGTCAGTTCAGATCTTTGTGCAACGTTACTCGACAGAGAACAAGACAGCTCCATAACTTATTTCATCTAAGCACAATGCACACAGCAATTCCACGTAACAGAAATTGATTTCACCACTAAATAGTCCAGGCATATCACATCCGCTGAACATGTATATTTTGCGCGTCTATTGCCTTGATTTTAAACAGCTATAGAAATCTCTTCCCTGTTCCTCTATGTCTTTTTGAATCTCTCCTACAGTGTGTTTTCCAGTTTAAATGTTAATTTTTGATCCTGCATGACTTATTTAAGCCTCTTGCCTGTTCAATTGATGTTTCCAATCATTAAATCCCTTAATGGAGAAAGGTTGCGTCCGTGATACCGATTTTGCATTTCATGCAGGCATAACAAATATCGGCTCCTTATCCACGAGTATCAAGCTCGAGCCCCGTTTAAATACCAGCTAGAGGAAAAATATCGTTTTTTTGCACCAAACATTTTGACTGGATCTTTCTTTAACACAACCTGTTTGGGTTTGTCTGATGACCAAGGTCACTCTACACCCACTGTTCCGAAGCCACTTCCTCTCGCACCTACTGCCTCAGTCCGCGTTGACTTGATTCTACGCTCGGCTGCAGTCCTGCAACGCCAGAGTCGCGCAATCGATGAGTACTCGATAACGGCTCAGGCTCAGATGTCGTTCCAGCGGTTACTACTTACACAAATCAGAGACATCTGTGATTGAATACTCCAGAGTGTTGCAAGGAGCACTGGTTGGTGGGGGCTTTCTAACCACTTATCCGAATATCGAGGATGCGAATAGACAAAAAAAGTAAGCTATGAAACACTATCCAGCTTCAACCTTTCTCAAAAAATGCGTGTAACTGTTAGCAGCTAATTACATAGCTTTACGATATATAATAATACAATCCCTCCAATACACAAGACGGTGAACAATATAAAGAACTGAGACGCTGGTTACAAGTTACGGATATTTGCGAAGTGAATACCAAAGACCCATTTAGCACGCGAAAAAAAAACCCTGCTTACCTTGACAGCGTCAATTATAATTCTAATTCACCGCTGGGAGTTGTAAGGCCCACGCAAGTGAAAGTTAGTGGAGTTTTCTTGAGATCTTATCAAGTGGGGGGGGGCACAGCATTGGGGGCCGGCCCAGCCCCAGGCCCGCCCCATAGCGACGGGCCTGGCCACGCAACGAGTGAGATGCATAGAATCAACATTAGGGAGGGAACAGCTAATGACACATAAATGTAGGAACTTACCAGCATGGGAAGAGAAACGAGACAATACAAGAGGTCACTAAAACGTAACACACTAAAAGAAGAATGGTAAACAGACCATGACAATATATATTGTGTATATGTATATATATATATATATGTATATATATATATATATATATAAATATATATATATATATATAATATATTCTATAGTATGACTATACATAACCTATAACGAATATATTATACAGATCTAGATTAATAAATATTATATTATTATGATATTATATATATTCGGTTATTATTTTATTGATTACTATTACCATATATATATATACTAGATCAGATATATAGGGGTGGATTGCGTGGGATGGTGGACTATATCCCCCCTCGTTTACACGTCCTACCTCAGCCGCTCAACTCTATTTTTATCCTCGTGGGGATAAAAGATGATCCCACCCACCAAAGGTATTTTCCCAGTACATCGTAAAATTAACAAACCCAAAACAGGGTGCATTTTGATTTGTTGATTTGACTCTACGGAGAGCGAGTAGAGCTCCGCTCGCAGAAGCAGTTTTATTTTTAAACCAACCCGGATTTACTTGCGATTTCTATGGTTTCAAAAGGTCAACTTCCTGTCCCTGCCCGAAACAAAGGTAATTAAATGGAGGAAAATGAAAAGAATTACAGAGCAGCATATCTTCATATTTAGCAGGATCACACAAAAAATTTCAGAGAAAAAGTATAACTAGAAGATAAACAAGACTTGTTGGACATTGGGGCGACGAATGGTGACAGCATTCTGGCTGAGGAAGCTCCCAGCCTCGCGTGACAGGTGTCAGTGGCTAATCCTCGCCCCCTTCCCGCGAAACTATGGTTGGGGCATTGAGCCGCGCATCGGCTTCGCCTTAATGGCGAACGAGTCGAGAGGGCCTTACTTATCACCACAGACACGTCAGTAGTGCACAGCCTGCTCTGAAATAAAGAGCGCGTCCCTTAATTACCACAAGAGAGGCTCCACATCGACCCTGCACTTCATTAATTGTGTAAAAGCAAAATCAGGCGAAAAAGATACATGACAAAATAAACAGACATGGAAATGTGCCACTCCCACCTGAAATGTCTTGATATTTTTAAGACAATGACAACAGGCGCAATTGAGAAGGCAGTTGAACGCAGCGTCCGGTGTGGTAGAGTGGCAAAACGTTACAGCCACTGAAAAACTGGCATGCGGCCACTCCTACTTTGCCAAAAAAACCTTTATTCAAAATGCAGCCCGACAGCTGTGAACTTCAGCAGCTCCCACCCCGGGGGTAAATTCGGATTGTATGCTGCATTCAGACGAAGGTTTCGCAAATTAAATGTTCATTGAGTAATAATGACAGACAGCCCGCTGGACTTCACAAAAAGTTCACCCATAGTCAGGCATTCCTAATTTTACTGAGGGGAGCACACAGGTCCAACATAAACATGCTATCGTTATATTAGAATTCTTATGAGGCGAATCTGCAACTTCTTTTCTCACTCTTATCGAACTGCGTCATGCACCTGGGAATTTCATCTGACACCCTGCTACAAAGCCTGGATGAGCCAGGCATCTCTGAGGACGTGTTGCGCTCTCGGTCCTAATTGGCATTGCGACTGACTGCTTTCATGATGGGCAAATACAGACGGCGCAGCCACATCCTGTTCGTGAGAGAGTCAACCCGTAAACCTGACGGTCATCTTCACTGCATTGGGATCAAAGCCTTGACTTGCAAATCCACGACTTGCTGTAAATATAAATCCACAGATGCGGTCATTTCCATGTTCACTCGACTCTCTATTATCATTTTCTCTCAAAGCCTTTATACACATGAAAGAAGATGAGTCTGTGGCTTTTGATTGAGGCAATCTAGGCTCAAGGACTTGGAGGTGTCTTGGCTGTCCTGGTGGTCTCTCCTCCTGGCACGTCAGTGACAAGACTCTCTGGGAGAGTCATCGCCCTCTGTGCAAACTTTTGGCAGAGCTTTGAGACCACATCCCGATCCCACAAGGAGAGGCATAGGATGTCGGTGGTATACACTAAAATTGACAGTAGTGGCTTTTTTGGTGAGAGATCGGCAACTGATTAAAGATGCCGCTGCGAGCATTCTAAACAGGCCCTGTCAATTTTTCCTTCAGAAGGAGAGACGCAAACCGTTGTCAGCTGTCCGTGCGCACACACTAGGATGTGTGCTGGCACTGAGCGCACTGAGATCCAATGAAGAAAGGCGCGGTTGAATATCAAATGCGTCATGACGGCGAATTTGTAAAATCTCTCTTTATTCAAGGGTCAGTGTATCTCAGCCCATGGTATGGGGGTCTGTTCGCAAGGCACGACGTTGTTTTCGCGTGACGTATTTATGTTTCCGTCTCTCCTGCTGACAGACATTTGAGCGCAGGCTGCGATGTAACAACGGCGTATTAATCGTCTGCCGCCGCCGCTTAATCCATCAAACTGGCCATCTGATGACAGTTACGAGGGCGCCCTCTTCATCGGCGTATTGAAAACTTCTACCATACACAAAATCTTCGCAGTGTTAGGCCCTCAATCAGTCCCACTTATCCTTGAAGGAGTTCCATGAGTTTTTACAACTGCACGTTTGTCCACAGTGTAACAGTAGCATGCGCAGAAGTTCTCACCGCTGTTTCTCCACCTTCCTCAGTTGCCAGAGCGATGTGAAAGAGTTATCAGCCGCCATGATTACCGACATTGCTTACAGATGCCAGAACAAGTAATGCATGGTCCAACTGCACCAATTCTGCTTCTCTCTATCTCTGTCAATGCACACGTATGTTGCTCCTTCTCGGCCGCAGGCTATGTGCAGAGATGTGTGAAGCAGGGTCACCCACGCTGCTATCGAACCCACAGAAAGCAAAAAGAAAAGGGCGAAGCGCGTATCAGAGCGGACTGGTGCTTTTCGTAGTCTGACTTATAGGTCTACCCGAAAAAAAAAAACCCTTTACAGGACATTGATCAGGTATTTCATATTTCTTTGAACGAGATATCGGGAAAAATATATTTTTTATTTGCAGCACATTTAAAAACTCCACTCATTAGCAGAAGAAAATATTTCTGCAAACTGTAGTGTTAAGTGTCACGTTCAAATAGGCGCCTCCCATAGTTAATAATACAACCCATTCTGAGCTGTTTCAAAACAAGTTGCGTCCGGATCGAGCCTTGCACGGCGGGCGCCGGCAGTGTGCTACATGTGTTGATCTATTGGAGATCTATACTATTTCCATGTAAGTTTCGTCAGCGAAATTGTGGCCGTACATGTTGCGCGGGCCACGACGCCATCGGCTGTTGCGGCGCTCGACGCAGTTGGAGCGCATGGTGGCGGAAGAGTTGGTGAGTTTGCATTTACAGTTCGAAGGAATGGGCGGGCACGTGCTATGTGTGTGATGTATGCCAAGTGTCTGTGCATTGCGCGGCCATTGTCGTAGGTTCCAAAGTTGTGGACTTATATGCGCTTGAGTGTGTGTGTGAGGGCTGCATGGTAGTGTCTGTCAGTGTGTGTGTGTGACTGTGTGTCGCTAGCTCATTAAATGGGGGGCTGTGCGGGTCTGTGTTTGTGTCGTGTGTGAGTGATGTCGTGCTGAGGGTTGATAGCGCTCAGAGAATTCAAATAAAGATTCATCCCATATATTTTTATATTCTATCCTATGATCTCCTTACGATCAAACTCATCGACACGGGGCTATATGCTAATGTGAAAAAACAACATGTAAGTATTATCCGCTATAGTGCCGTATCCGTTCTATAATATGAGCGTCCTACCACATGCGACAGCAGAAAGGGATCGGAGAGAAGCAGGGTAGCTGCGATTAGATGACCTATTTAATACTATGTTACTATTCGTATTTATTGAATTTTCACGGGTAGAGGCAATTACCCGCTCCTAATGGTAGTTTTGGAGTCCAACGTGCCGAACAGCAGGTCGGGCAGATCTCAGGCGATAGGATCAGATCACTCAGGGGGGTGGGGTAGGGCGGTTCATATCAGCATTACTGGCGCCCGTCCTTTTGTGAATGCCTCAGCAGTGACCACGCCACGACATACTGAAGAACTTGATTACAGTAGTTCTTTGACCCGTTACTATTATTGTTGGAAATATTATTCTATGACCACAAGTGCATCTGGATCTGATATACTGACTGCATGCATAAGTCCTCTTACAACAGATAGTTACTCGGAATTTCTTAGGTGGGGCCCGTAAAGACATACCAACGGCTCATGAACCGTATGCCTATGTCTATTGTCACAGCGTTTACCTCGTATCACTCGTTTTATTAGTCGCGTATTATTAGTCTTAAAGAGTGCTACCCACTCATTATCATTATAGTAGGCTTTACGCTGTGTAAGAATAGATAGGTTTTACAAGATACATTTTTCTGTTTCAGTCCTGCTCGGTAGTAGTTTGTTCGATACGGCAGTGCTCCGGCAATCAAGCACCCCTTGACATGAGGCGCCTAGACCAAACGGCTTTGTTGGCGCGTCACTGAACACGTCTCAAGTGCTGGGCCAGCAGTGTAATTGTCATTAAATCATGTATAAAGCCATCTTTTATCATTCTTTGCGTCTCACACTACACTACATCAAAATACGGGTTCTTTGGGGCTACACAACTATGGCTGTGAATTGATACAGAGCAATGCACCCGCTGTACCATTACTTTCCTTCTCGACAGCTATGTTACAAATTTGTTAAGTTGACAAGATCAGGACGAGGTCGCCGTATTCAGGGGATGTAAGAAATAGCAAGTAACAACATTATCGTCCTGAATATTTCTAATATGCTTAAAGGTTATAGAGGCGTGAGTGTGTGTGTGCTTGTGTTGTG